>JAANYP010005803.1:0-82147 GCA_020465985.1 Centrapalus pauciflorus | reverse complement strand
TTTTGAAGCCTATAAATAGATGGCTTCCTATGTACTTTCAAATCAATTCACTTGAGAAATATATATCTTTCTTTAGAGTTTTACTCATCTTTGTGAGCTTTGTTCTTTGTTGGAGAGTTCATAGTTCAAGAACTTATCAAGATTGTGAGCACATTCTTGTGGCGTTCTCGTATTCCTTTGGTTCTTAGTTCTTATAACTAACGGGTCAAAGACTTGCTCTAGGCGTGTTGGAGTCCCAATTATCGGGTACTTTGACGCCTATCCTATCCTATACGAAGGTTCCAAGTTACATTTAACTTGCGGGTCAACGTTTCGTATCACATCTGCTGCTGCTTGTTCCTTTATTACTTACTTATATGTTAGGAACGTATGATAGACACTGCTGAAACTGGACAACTGCTGCTGCATGTTCCTTGGTTACTTGCATTGCTCAGGACCGCTGTGATTGACAGATTACATTACTTACTTGCATATGTTTCAGTACTTATTAGTGATTGTTAATGGCTTGTATGGAAAATTCTGCTGCTGCTTGTTCCTTGATCACTTAATTGTATGCTAGGAACGTATGATAGACACCGCTGAAACTGGACAACTGCTACTGCATGTTCCTTGATTACTTGAATTGCTCAGGACCGCAGTGAGTGACAGATTGAAATACTTACTTGCATATGTTTCGGTACTTGTTGGTGATTGTTACTGACTTGTATGGAAACATCTGCTGCTGCTTGTTCCTTGATTACTTACTTATATGTTAGGAACGTATGATAGACACTGCTGAAACTAGACTACTGGCTTCTGCATGTTCCTTGATTACTTGCATTTCTCAGGACCGCTGTGAGTGACAGATTGCATTACTTACTTGCAAATATTTCGGAACGTATTGGTGATTGTTACTGACTTGTATCAAAACATCTGTTGCTGCTTGTTCCTTGATTACTTAATTGTATGTTAGGAACGTACGATAGACACTGCTGGAACTGGACAACTGTTGCTGCATGTTTCTTGATTACCTGCATAGCTCAGGACCGCTGTGAGTGACAGATTGCATTCCTTATTTGCATATGTTTTGGTAATTACTGGTGATTGTTACTGACTTGTATGGAAACATCTGATGCTGCTTGTTCCTTGCTTACTTAATTGTATGTTAAGAACGTATGACAGACACTGCTAAAACTGGACAACTGCTGTTGTATGTTCCTTGATTACTTGCATTGCTCAGGACCGCTGTGAGAGACAGATTGCATTACTTACTTGCATATGTTTTGGTACTTATTGGTGATTGATACTGACTTGTATGGAAACTTCTGTTGCTGCTTGTTCCTTGATTACTTAATTGTATGCTAGGAACGTATGATAGACACTGCTGAAACAGGACAACTGGTGCTGCATGTTCCTTGATTACTTGCATTGCTCAGGATCGCTGTGAGTGACAGATTGCATTACTTAGTTGCGAATGTTTCGGTACTTATTGGTGATTATTACTGACTCGTATGGAAACATCTGTTGCTGCTTGTTCCTTGATTACTTAATTGTATGTTAGGAACGTATGATAGATACTACTGAAACTGGACAACTGTTGCTGCATGTTTCTTGATTACTTGCATTGCTCAGGACCGCTGTGAGTGACAGGTTGCATTACGTACTTGCATATGTTTTGGTACTTACTGGTGATTGTTACTGACTTGTATGGAAACATCTGATTCTGCTTGTTCCTTGATTACTTAATTGTATGCTAGGAACGTATGATAGATACTGCTTAAACTAGACAACTGCTGCTGCGTGTTCCTCGATTACTTGCATTGCTCAGGACCGCCTTGAGTGACAGATTGCATTACTTACTTGCATATGTTTCGGTACTTATTGGTGATTGTTACTAACTTGTATGGAAACATCTACTGCTGCTTGTTCCTTGATTACTTGCATTGCTCAGGACCACTGTGAGTGACAGATTGTATTAGTTACTTGCATATGTTTCAGTACTTATTAGTGATTGTTATTGGCTTGTATGGAAACTCCTGTTGCTACTTGTTCCTTGATTACTTAATTGTATGCTAGGAACTTATGATAGACACTGCTGGAACTGGACAACTGCTGCTGCCTGTTCCTTGATTACTTGAATTGCTCAGGACCGCTGTGAGTGACAGATTGCAATACTTAGTTGCATATGTTTCGATACTTATTTGTGATTTTTAATGACTTGTATGGAAACATCTGCTGCTGCTTGTTCCTTAATTACTTACTTATATGTTAGGAACGTATGATAGACACTGCTGAAACTGGACAACTGCTGCTGCATGTTCCTTGGTTACTTGCATTGCTCAGGACCGCTGTGATTGACAGATTACATTACTTACTTGCATATGTTTCAGTACTTATTAGTGATTGTTAATGACTTGTATGGAAAATTCTGCTGCTGCTTGTTCCTTGATCACTTAATTGTATGCTAGGAACGTATGATAGACACCGCTGAAACTGGACAACTGCTACTGCATGTTCCTTGATTACTTGAATTGCTCAGGACCGCAGTGAGTGACAGATTGAAATACTTACTTGCATATGTTTCGGTACTTGTTGGTGATTGTTACTGACTTGTATGGAAACATCTGCTGCTGCTTGTTCCTTGATTACTTACTTATATGTTAGGAACGTATGATAGACACTGCTGAAACTAGACTACTGGCTTCTGCATGTTCCTTGATTACTTGCATTTCTCAGGACCGCTGTGAGTGACAGATTGCATTACTTACTTGCAAATATTTCGGAACGTATTGGTGATTGTTACTGACTTGTATCGAAACATCTGTTGCTGCTTGTTCCTTGATTACTTAATTGTATGTTAGGAACGTACGATAGACACTGCTGGAACTGGACAACTGTTGCTGCATGTTTCTTGATTACCTGCATAGCTCAGGACCGCTGTGAGTGACAGATTGCATTCCTTATTTGCATATGTTTTGGTAATTACTGGTGATTGTTACTGACTTGTATGGAAACATCTGATGCTGCTTGTTCCTTGATTACTTAATTGTATGCTAGCAACGTATGACAGACACTGCTAAAACTGGACAACTGCTGCTGTATGTTCCTTGATTACTTGCATTGCTCAGGACCGCTGTGAGAGACAGATTGCATTACTTACTTGCATATGTTTTGGTACTTATTGGTGATTGATACTGACTTGTATGGAAACTTCTGTTGCTGCTTGTTCCTTGATTACTTAATTGTATGCTAGGAACGTATGATAGACACTGCTGAAACAGGACAACTGGTGCTGCATGTTCCTTGATTACTTGCATTGCTCAGGACCGCTGCGAGTGACAGATTGCATTACTTATTTGCATATGTTTCAGTACTTATTGGTGATTGTTACTGACTTGTATGGAAACATCTGCTGCTGCTTGTTCCTTGATTACTTAATTGTATGCTAGGAACGTATGATAGACACTGCTGAGACTGGACAACTGTTGTTGCATGTTCCTTGATTACTTGCATTGCTCAGGATCGCTGTGAGTGACAGATTGCATTACTTACTTGCATATGTTTCGGTACTTATTGGTGATTATTACTGGCTCGTATGGAAACATCTGATGCTGTTCCTTGATTACTTAATTGTATGCTAGGAACGTATGATAGATACTGCTTAAACTGGACAACTGCTGCTGCGTGTTCCTCGATTACTTGCATTGCTCAGGACCGCTTTAAGTGACAGATTGCATTACTTACTTGCATATGTTTCGGTACTTATTGGTGATCGGTACTGACTTGTATGGAAACATCTGCTGCTGCTTGTTCCTTGATTACTTACTTGTATTGCTCAGGACCACTGTGAGTGACAGATTGCATTACTTACTTGCATATGTTTCAGTACTTATTAGTGATTGTTACTGACTTGTAGGGAAACTTCTGCTACTACTTGTTCATTGATTACTTAATTGTATGCTAGGAACGTATGATAGACACTGCTGAAACTGGACAACTGCTGCTGCCTGTTCCTTGATTACTTGAATTGCTCAGGACCGCTGTGAGTGACAGATTGCAATACTTACTTGCATATGTTTCGATACCTATTTGTGATTGTTAATGACTTGTATGGAAACATCTGCTGCTGCTTGTTCCTTGATTACTTACTTATATGTTAGGAACGTATGATAGACACTGCTGAAACTGGACAACTGCTGCTGCATGTTCCTTGGTTACTTGCATTGCTCAGGACCGCGCTGTGATTAACAGATTACATTACTTACTTGCATATGTTTCAGTACTTATTAGTGATTGTTACTGACTTGTATGGAAACTTCTGCTGCTGCTTGTTCCTTGATCACTTAATTGTATGCTGGGAACGTATGATAGACACCGCTGAAACTGGACAACTGACTGCATGTTCCTTGATTACTTGAATTGCTCAGGACCGCAGTGAGTGACAGATTGAAATACTTACTTGCATATGTTTCGGTACTTATTGGTGATTGTTACAGACTTGTATGAAACATCTGTTGCTGCTTGTTCCTTTATTACTTACTTATATGTTAGGAACGTATGATAGACACTGCTGAAACAAGACTACTGCTTCTGCATGTTCCTTGATTACTTGTATTTTTCAGGACCGCTGTGAGTGACAGATTGCATTACTTACTTGTAAATGTTTCGGAACGTATTGGTGATTGTTACTGACTTGTTTGGAAACATCTGATGCTGCTTGTTCCTTGATTACTTAATTGTATGCTAGCAACGTATGACAGACACTGCTAAAACTGGACAACTGCTGCTGTATGTTCCTTGATTACTTGCATTGCTCAGGACCGCTGTGAGAGACAGATTGCATTACTTACTTGCATATGTTTTGGTACTTATTGGTGATTGATACTGACTTGTATGGAAACTTCTGTTGCTGCTTGTTCCTTGATTACTTAATTGTATGCTAGGAACGTATGATAGACACTGCTGAAACAGGACAACTGGTGCTGCATGTTCCTTGATTACTTGCATTGCTCAGGACCGCTGCGAGTGACAGATTGCATTACTTATTTGCATATGTTTCAGTACTTATTGGTGATTGTTACTGACTTGTATGGAAACATCTGCTGCTGCTTGTTCCTTGATTACTTAATTGTATGCTAGGAACGTATGATAGACACTGCTGAGACTGGACAACTGTTGTTGCATGTTCCTTGATTACTTGCATTGCTCAGGATCGCTGTGAGTGACAGATTGCATTACTTACTTGCATATGTTTCGGTACTTATTGGTGATTATTACTGGCTCGTATGGAAACATCTGATGCTGTTCCTTGATTACTTAATTGTATGCTAGGAACGTATGATAGATACTGCTTAAACTGGACAACTGCTGCTGCGTGTTCCTCGATTATTACTTGCATTGCTCAGGACCGCTTTAAGTGACAGATTGCATTACTTACTTGCATATGTTTCGGTACTTATTGGTGATCGGTACTGACTTGTATGGAAACATCTGCTGCTGCTTGTTCCTTGATTACTTACTTGTATTGCTCAGGACCACTGTGAGTGACAGATTGCATTACTTACTTGCATATGTTTCAGTACTTATTAGTGATTGTTACTGACTTGTAGGGAAACTTCTGCTACTACTTGTTCATTGATTACTTAATTGTATGCTAGGAACGTATGATAGACACTGCTGAAACTGGACAACTGCTGCTGCCTGTTCCTTGATTACTTGAATTGCTCAGGACCGCTGTGAGTGACAGATTGCAATACTTACTTGCATATGTTTCGATACCTATTTGTGATTGTTAATGACTTGTATGGAAACATCTGCTGCTGCTTGTTCCTTGATTACTTACTTATATGTTAGGAACGTATGATAGACACTGCTGAAACTGGACAACTGCTGCTGCATGTTCCTTGGTTACTTGCATTGCTCAAGACCGCGCTGTGATTAACAGATTACATTACTTACTTGCATATGGTTCAGTACTTATTAGTGATTGTTACTGACTTGTATGGAAACTTCTGCTGCTGCTTGTTCCTTGATCACTTAATTGTATGCTGGGAACGTATGATAGACACCGCTGAAACTGGACAACTGACTGCATGTTCCTTGATTACTTGAATTGCTCAGGACCGCAGTGAGTGACAGATTGAAATACTTACTTGCATATGTTTCGGTACTTATTGGTGATTGTTACAGACTTGTATGAAACATCTGTTGCTGCTTGTTCCTTTATTACTTACTTATATGTTAGGAACGTATGATAGACACTGCTGAAACAAGACTACTGCTTCTGCATGTTCCTTGATTACTTGTATTTTTCAGGACCGCTGTGAGTGACAGATTGCATTACTTACTTGTAAATGTTTCGGAACGTATTGGTGATTGTTACTGACTTGTTTGGAAACATCTGATGCTGCTTGTTCCTTGATTACTTAATTGTATGCTAGCAACGTATGACAGACACTGCTAAAACTGGACAACTGCTGCTGTATGTTCCTTGATTACTTGCATTGCTCAGGACCGCTGTGAGAGACAGATTGCATTACTTACTTGCATATGTTTTGGTACTTATTGGTGATTGATACTGACTTGTATGGAAACTTCTGTTGCTGCTTGTTCCTTGATTACTTAATTGTATGCTAGGAACGTATGATAGACACTGCTGAAACAGGACAACTGGTGCTGCATGTTCCTTGATTACTTGCATTGCTCAGGACCGCTGCGAGTGACAGATTGCATTACTTATTTGCATATGTTTCAGTACTTATTGGTGATTGTTACTGACTTGTATGGAAACATCTGCTGCTGCTTGTTCCTTGATTACTTAATTGTATGCTAGGAACGTATGATAGACACTGCTGAGACTGGACAACTGTTGTTGCATGTTCCTTGATTACTTGCATTGCTCAGGATCGCTGTGAGTGACAGATTGCATTACTTACTTGCATATGTTTCGGTACTTATTGGTGATTATTACTGGCTCGTATGGAAACATCTGATGCTGTTCCTTGATTACTTAATTGTATGCTAGGAACGTATGATAGATACTGCTTAAACTGGACAACTGCTGCTGCGTGTTCCTCGATTACTTGCATTGCTCAGGACCGCTTTAAGTGACAGATTGCATTACTTACTTGCATATGTTTCGGTACTTATTGGTGATCGGTACTGACTTGTATGGAAACATCTGCTGCTGCTTGTTCCTTGATTACTTACTTGTATTGCTCAGGACCACTGTGAGTGACAGATTGCATTACTTACTTGCATATGTTTCAGTACTTATTAGTGATTGTTACTGACTTGTAGGGAAACTTCTGCTACTACTTGTTCATTGATTACTTAATTGTATGCTAGGAACGTATGATAGACACTGCTGAAACTGGACAACTGCTGCTGCCTGTTCCTTGATTACTTGAATTGCTCAGGACCGCTGTGAGTGACAGATTGCAATACTTACTTGCATATGTTTCGATACCTATTTGTGATTGTTAATGACTTGTATGGAAACATCTGCTGCTGCTTGTTCCTTGATTACTTACTTATATGTTAGGAACGTATGATAGACACTGCTGAAACTGGACAACTGCTGCTGCATGTTCCTTGGTTACTTGCATTGCTCAGGACCGCGCTGTGATTAACAGATTACATTACTTACTTGCATATGTTTCAGTACTTATTAGTGATTGTTACTGACTTGTATGGAAACTTCTGCTGCTGCTTGTTCCTTGATCACTTAATTGTATGCTGGGAACGTATGATAGACACCGCTGAAACTGGACAACTGACTGCATGTTCCTTGATTACTTGAATTGCTCAGGACCGCAGTGAGTGACAGATTGAAATACTTACTTGCATATGTTTCGGTACTTATTGGTGATTGTTACAGACTTGTATGAAACATCTGTTGCTGCTTGTTCCTTTATTACTTACTTATATGTTAGGAACGTATGATAGACACTGCTGAAACAAGACTACTGCTTCTGCATGTTCCTTGATTACTTGTATTTTTCAGGACCGCTGTGAGTGACAGATTGCATTACTTACTTGTAAATGTTTCGGAACGTATTGGTGATTGTTACTGACTTGTATGGAAACATCTGTTGCTGCTTGTTCCTTGATTACTTAATTGTATGTTAGAAACGTATGATAGACACTGCTGAAACTGGACAACTGTTGCTGCATGTTTCTTGATTACCTGCATAACTCAGGACCGCTGTGAGAGACAGATTGCATTACTTACTTGCATATGTTTTGGTACTTATTGGTGATTGATACTGACTTATATGGAAACTTCTGCTGCTGCTTGTTCCTTGATTACTTAATTGTATGCTAGGAACGTATGATAGACACTGCTGAAACAGGACAACCGGTGCTGCATGTTCCTTGATTACTTGCATTGCTCAGGATCGCTGTGAGTGACAGATAGCATTACTTACTTGAATATGTTTCGGTACTTATTGGTGATTATTACAGACTTGTATGGAAACATCTACTGCTGCTTGTTCCTTGATTACTTAATTGTATGCTAGCAACGTATGACAGACACTACTAAAACTGGACAACTGCTGCTGCATGTTCATTGATTACTTGCATTGCTCAGGACCGCTGTGAGTGACAGATTGCATTACTTACTTGCTTATGTTTCGGTACTTATTGGTGATTGATACTGACTTGTATGGAAACTTCTGCTGCTGATTGTTTCTTGATTACTTAATTGTATGCTAGGAACGTATGATAGACACCGCTGAAACTGGAGAACTGCTGCTACATGTTCCTTGATTACTTGAATTGCTCAGGACCTTTGTGAGTGACAGATTACAATAGTTAATTGCATATGTTTCGGTACTTATTGGTTATTATTACTTACTTGTATGGAACTTCTGCTGCTGCTTGTTCCTTGATTACTTAATTGTATGCTAGGAACGTATGATAGACAATGCTGAGAATGGACAACTGTTGCTGCATGTTCCTTGATTACTTGCATTGCTCAGGATCGCTGTGAGTGACAGATTGCATTACTTACTTGCATATGTTTCGGTTCTTAATGGTGATTATTACTGACTTGTATGGAAACATATGTTGCTGCTTGTTCCTTGATTACTTAATTGTATGTTAGAAACGTATGATAGACACTGCTGAAACTGGACAACTGTTGCTGCATGTTTCTTGATTACCTGCATAGCTCAGGACCGCTGTGAGTGACAGATTACATTCCTTACTTGCATATGTTTTGGTACTTATTGGTGATTACTACTGACTTGTATGGAAACTTCTGCTGCTGCTTGTTCCTTGATTACTTAATTGTATGCTAGGAACGTATGATAGACACTGCTGAAACTGGAGAAACTGCTGCTACATGTTCCTTGATTACTTGAATTGCTCAGGACCGCTGTGAGTGACAGATTACAATACTTAATTGCATATGTTTCGGTACTTATTGGTGATTATTACTGACTTGTATGGAAACATCTGCTGCTGCTTGTTCCTTGATTACTTAATTGTATGCTAGGAACGTACGATAGACACTGCTGAAACTGGACAACTTTTGCTGCATGTTCCTTGATTACTTGCATTGCTCATGACCCGTTTGAGTGACAGATTGCATTACTTGCTTGCATATGTTTCTGTACTTATTGGTGATTATCACTGACTTGAATGGAAACATCTGTTGCTGCTTGTTCCTTGATTACTTAATTGTATGCCAGGAACGTATATAGACACTGCTGAAACTGGAGAACTGCTGCTACATGTTCCTTGATTACTTGAATTGCTCAGGACCGCGGTGAGTGACAGATTACAATACTTAATTCCATATGTTTCGGTACTTATTGGTGATTATTACTGACTTGTATGGAAACATCTGCTGTTGCTTGTTCCTTGATTACTTAATTGTATGCTAGGAACGTATGATAGACACTGCTGAAACAGGACAACCGGTGCTGCATGTTCCTTGATTACTTGCATTGCTCAGGACCGCTGTGAGTGACAGATTGCATTACTTACTTGCATATGTTTCGGTACTTATTGGTGATTATTACTGACTTGTATGGAAACATCTGCTGCTGCTTGTTCCTTGATTACTTAATTGTATGCTAGGAACGTACGATAGACATTGCTGAAACTGAACAACTGTTGCTGCATGTTCCTCGATTACTTGCATTGCTCATGACCCGTGTGAGTGACAGATTGCATTACTTGCTAGCATATATTTCTGTACTTATTGGTGATTATCACTGACTTGTATGGAAACATCTGTTGCTGCTTGTTCCTTGATTACTTAATTGTATGCTAGGAACGTATGATAGACACTGCTGAAACAGGACAACCGGTGCTGCCTGTTCCTTGATTACTTGCATTGCTCAGGACCGCTGTGAGTGACAGATTGCATTACTTACTTGCATATGTTTCGATACTTATTTGTGGTTGATACTGACTTGTATGGAAACTTCTGCTGCTGCTTGTTCCTTGATCACTTAATTGTATGCTAGGAACGTTTGATAGACACTGCTGAAACTGGAGAACTGCTGCTACATGTTCCTTGATTACTTGAATTGCTCAGGACCGCTGTGAGTGACAGATTACAATACTTAATTGCATATGTTTCGGTACTTATTGGTGATTATTACTGACTTGTATGGAAACATCTGTTGTTGCTTGTTCCTTGATTACTTAATTGTATGCTAGGAACGTATGATAGACACTGCTGAAACAGGACAACCGGTTCTGCATGTTCCTTGATTACTTGCATTGCTCAGGATCGCTGTGAGTGACAGATTGCATTACTTACTTGCATATGTTTCGATACTTATTTGTGGTTGATACTGACTTGTATGGAAACTTCTGCTGCTGCTTGTTCCTTGATTACTTAATTGTATGCTTGGAACGTACGACAGACACTGCTAAAACTGGACAACTGCTGCTGCATGTTCATTGATTACTTGCATTGCTCAGGACCGCTGTGAGTGATAGATTTCATTACTTAATTGCTTATGTTTCAGTACTTATTGGTGATTGTTACTGACTTGTATGGAAACATCTGCTGCTGCTTGTTCCTTGATTACTTAATTGTATGCTAGGAACGTATGATAGACACTGCTTAGACTGGACAACTGTTGCTGCATGTTCCTTGATTACTTGCATTGCTCAGGATCGCTGTGAGTGACAGATTGCATTACTTACATGCATATGTTTCGGTTCTTAATTGTGATTATTACTGACTTGTATGGAAACATCTGTTGCTGCTTGTTCCTTGATTACTTAATTGTATGGTAGGAACGTATGATAGACACTGCTGAAACTGGACAACTGTTGCTGCATGTTTCTTGATTACTTGCATTGCTCAGGACCGCTGTGAGTGACAGATTGAAATACTTACTTGCATATGTTTCGGTACTTCTTGGTGATTGCTACTGACTTGTATGGAAACATCTGCTGCTGCTTGTTCCTTGATTACTTACTTATATGTTAGGAACGTATGATAGACACTGCTGAAACTAGACAACTGCTTCTGCGTGTTCCTTGATTACTTGCATTTCTCAGGACCGCTGTGAGTGACAGATTGCATTACTTACTTGCAAATGTTTCGGAATGTATTGGAGATTGTTACTGACTTGTATGGAAACATCTGTTGCTGCTTGTTCCGTGATTACTTAATTGTATGGTAGGAACGTATGACAGACACTGCTAAAACTGGACAACTGCTGCTGCATGTTCCTTGATTACTTGCATTGCTCAGGACCGCTGTGAGAGACAAATTGCATTACTTACTTGCATATGTTTTGGTACTTATTGGTGATTGATACTGACTTATATGGAAACTTCTGCTGCTGCTTGTTCCTTGATTACTTAATTGTATGCTAGGAACGTATGATAGACACTGCTGAAACAGGACAACCGGTGCTGCATGTTCCTTGATTACTTGCATTGCTCAGGATCGCTGTGAGTGACAGATTGCATTACTTACTTGCATATGTTTCAGTACTTATTGGTGATTGTTACTGACTTGTATGGAAACATCTGCTGCTGCTTGTTCCTTGATTACTTAATTGTATGCTAGGAACGTATGATAGACATTGCTGAGACTGGACAACTGTTGATGCATGTTCCTTGATTACATGCATTGCTCATGATCGCTGTGAGTGACAGATAGCATTACTTACTTGAATATGTTTCGGTACTTATTGGTGATTATTACAGACTTGTATGGAAACATCTGCTGCTGCTTGTTCTTTGATTACTTAATTGTATGCTAGGAACGTATGAGAGACACTGCTGAGACTGGACAACTGTTGCTGCATGTTTCTTGATTACTTGCATTGCTCAGGATCGCTGTGAGTGACAGATTGCATTACTTACTTGCATATGTTTCGATACTTATTTGTAGTTGATACTGACTTGTATGGAAACTTCTGCCGCTGCTTGTTCCTTGATTACTTAATTGTATGCTAGGAACGTATGACAGACACTGCTAAAACTGGACAACTGCTGCTGCATATTCCTTGATTACTTGAATTGCTCAGGACCGCTGTGAGTGACAGATTGCATTACTTACTTGCTTATGTTTCGGTACTTATTGGTGATTGATACTGACTTGTATGGAAACTTCTGCTGCTACTTGTTTCTTGATTACTTAATTGTATGCTAGGAACGTATGATAGACACTGCTGAAGCTGGAGAACTGCTGCTACATGTTCCTTGATTACTTGAATTGCTCAGGACCGCTGTGAGTGACAGATTACAATACTTAATTGCATATGTTTCGGTACTTATTGGTGATTATTACTTACTTGTATGAAAAAATCTGCTGCTGCTTGTTCCTTAATTACTTAATTGTATGCTAGAAACGTATGATAGACACTGCTGAGACTGGACAACTGTTGCTGCATGTTCCTTGATTACTTGCATTGCTCAGGATCGCTGTGAGTGACAGATTGCATTACTTACTTGAATATGTTTCGGTTCTTAATGGTGATTATTACTGACTTGTATGGAAACATCTCTAGCTGCTTGTTCCTTGATTACTAAATTGTATGTTAGAAACGTATGATAGACACTGCTGAAACTGGACAACTGTTGCTGCATGTTTCTTGGTTACCTGCATAGCTCAGGACCGCTGTGAGTGACAGATTACATTCCTTACTTGCATATGTTTTGGTACTTATTGGTGATTACTACTGACTTGTATGGAAACTTCTGCTGCTGCTTGTTCCTTGATTACTTAATTGTATGCTAGGAACGTATGATAGACACTGCTGAAACTGGAGAAATTGCTGCAACATGTTCCTTGATTACTTGAATTGCTCAGGACCGCTGTGAGTGACAGATTACAATACTTAATTGCATATGTTTCGGTACTTATTGGTGATTATTACTGACTTGTATGGAAACATCTGCTGCTGCTTGTTCCTTGATTACTTAATTGTGTGCTAGGAACTTATGATAGACACTGCATAAACTGGACAACTGTTGCTGCATGTTCTTTGATTACTTGCATTGCTCAGGACCCCTGTGAGTGACAGATTGCATTACTTGCTTGCATATGTTTCGGTACTTATTGGTGATTATCACTGACTTGTATGGAAACATCTGTTGCTGCTTGTTCCTTGATTACTTAATTGTATGCTAGGAACGTATGATAGACACTGCTGAAACAGGACAACCGGTTCTGCATGTTCCTTGATTACTTGCATTGCTCAGGACCGCTGTGAGTGACAGATTGCATTACTTACTTGCATATGTTTCCGTACTTATTGGTGATTGTTTCTGACTTGTATGGAAACATCTGCTGCTGCTTGTTCCTTGATTACTTAATTGTATGCTAGGAACGTATGATAGACACTTCTGAGACTGGACAACTGTTGATGCATGTTCCTTGATTACTTGCATTGCTTAGGATCGCTGTGAGTGATAGATAGAATTACTTACTTGAATATGTTTCGGTGCTTATTGTTGATTATTACTGACTTGTATGGAAACATCTGATGCTGCTTGTTCCTTGATTACTTAATTGTATGCTAGGAACGTATGAGAGACACTGCTGAGACTGCACAACTGTTGCTGCATGTTTCTTGATTACTTGCATTGCTCAGGATCGCTGTGAGTGACAGATTGCATTACTTACTTGCATATGTTTCAATACTTATTTGTGGTTGATACTGACTTGTATGGAAACATCTGTTGCTGCTTGTTCCTTGATTACTTAATTGTATGCTAGGAACGTATGATAGACACTGCTGAAACTGGAGAACTGCTGCTACAAGTTCCTTGATTACTTGAATTGCTCAGGACCGCTGTGAGTGACAGATTACAATACTTAATTGCATATGTTTCAGTACTTATTGGTGATTATTACTGACTTGTATGGAAACATCTGTTGCTGCTTGTTCCTTGATTACTTAATTGTATGCTAGGAACGTATGATAGACACTGCTGAGACTGGACAACTGTTGCTGCATGTTCCTTGATTACTTGCATTGCTCAGGATCGCTGTGAGTGACATATTGCATTACTTACTTGCATATGTTTCGGTTCTTAATTGTGATTATTACTGACTTGTATGGAAACATCTGTTGCTGCTTGTTCCTTGATTACTTAATTGTATGTTAGGAACGTATGATAGACACTGCTGAAACTGACAACAGTTGCTGCATGTTTCTTGATTACTTCCATTGCTCAGGACCGCTGTGAGTGACAGATTGCATTCCTTACTTGCATATGTTTCAGTACTTATTGGTGATTATTACTGACTTGTATGGAAACATCTGCTGCTGCTTGTTCCTTGATTACTTAATTGTATGCTAGGAACGTATGATAGACACTGCTGAAACTGGAGAAACTGCTGCTACATGTTCCTTGATTACTTGAATTGCTCAGGACCGCTGTGAGTGACAGATTACAATACTTAATTGCATATGTTTCGGTATTTATCGGTGATTATTACTGACTTGTATGGAAACATCTGCTGCTGCTTGTTCCTTGATTACTTAATTGTATGCTAGGAACGTATGATAGACACTGCTGAAACTGGACAACTGTTGCTGCATGTTCCTTGATTACTTGCATTGCTCAGGACCCCTGTGAGTGACAGATTGCATTACTTGCTTGCATATGTTTCGGTACTTATTGGTGATTATCACTGACTTGTATGGAAACATCTGTTGCTGCTTGTTCCTTGATTACTTAATTGTATGCTAAGAACGTATGATAGACACTGCTGAAACTGGAGAACTGCTACTACATGTTCCTTGATTACTTGAATTGCTCAGGACCCCTGTGAGTGACAGATTACAATACTTAATTGCATATGTTTCGGTACTTATTGGTGATTATTACTGACTTATATGGAAACATCTGCTGTTGCTTGTTCCTTGATTACTTAATTGTATGCTAGGAACGTATGAGAGACACTGCTGAAACAGGACAACCAGTGTTGCATGTTCCTTGATTACTTGCATTGCTCAGGACCGCTGTGAGTGACAGATTGCATTACTTAGTTGCATATGTTTCAAAGCTTATTGGTGATTGTTACTGACTTGTATGGAAAAATCTGCTGCTGATTGTTCCTTGATTACTTAATTGTATGCTAGGAACGTATGATAGACATTGCTGAGACTGGACAACTGTTGCTGCATGTTCCTTGATTACATGCATTGCTCAGGATCGCTGTGAGTGACAGATAGCATTACTTACTTGAATATGTTTCTGTACTTATTAGTGATTATTACAGACTTGTATGGAAACATCTGCTGCTGCTTGTTCTTTGATTACTTAATTGTATGCTAGGAATGTATGAGAGACACTGCTGAGACTGGACAACTGTTGCTGCATGTTTCTTGATTACTTGCATTGCTCAGGATCGCTGTGTGTGACAGATTGCATTACTTACTTGCATATGTTTCGATACTTATTTGTAGTTGATACTGACTTGTATGGAAACTTCTGCTGCTGCTTGTTCCTTGATTACTTAATTGTATGCTAGGAACGTATGACAGACACTGCTAAAACTGGACAACTGCTGCTGCATGTTCCTTGATTACCTGAATTGCTCAGGACCGCTGTGAGTGACAGATTGCATTACTTACTTGCTTATGTTTCGGTACTTATTGGTGATTGATACTGACTTGTATGGAAACTTCTGCTGCTACTTGTTTCTTGATTACTTAATTGTATGCTAGGAACGTATGATAGACACTGCTGAAACTGGAGAACTGCTGCTACATGTTCCTTGATTACTTGAATTGCTCAGGACCGTTGTGAGTGACAGATTACAATACTTAATTGCATATGTTTCGGTACTTATTGGTGATTATTACTGACTTGTATGGAAACATCTGCTGCTGCTTGTTCCTTGATTACTTAATTGTGTGCTAGGAACGTATGATAGACACTGCTGAAACTGGACAACTGTTGCTGCATGTTCTTTGATTACTTGCATTGCTCAGGACCCCTGTCAGTGACAGATTGCATTACTTGCTTGCATATGTTTCGGTACTTATTGGTGATTATCACTGACTTGTATGGAAACATCTGTTGCTGCTTGTTCCTTGATTACTTAATTGTATGCTAGGAACGTATGATAGACACTGCTGAAACTGGAGAACTGCTGCTACAAGTTCCTTGATTACTTGAATTGCTCAGGACCGCTGTGAGTGACAGATTACAATACTTAATTGCATATGTTTCGGTACTTATTGGTGATTATTACTGACTTGTATGGAAACATCTGCTGCTGCTTGTTCCTTGATTACTTAATTGTATGCTAGGAACGTATGATAGACACTGCTGAGACTGGACAACTGTTGCTGCATGTTCCTTGATTACTTGCATTGCTCAGGATCGCTGTGAGTGACAGATTGCATTACTAACTTGCATATGTTTCGGTTCTTAATTGTGATTATTACTGACTTGTATGGAAACATCTGTTGCTGCTTGTTCCTTGATTACTTAATTGTATGATAGGAACGTATGATAGACACTGCTGAAACTGAAAACAGTTGCTGCATGTTTCTTGATTACTTGCATTGCTCAGGACCGCTGTGAGTGACAGATTGCATTCCTTACTTGCATATGTTTCAGTACTTATTGGTGATTATTACTGACTTGTATGGAAACATCTGCTGCTGCTTGTTCCTTGATTACTTAATTGTATGCTAGGAACGTATGATAGACACTGCTGAAACTGGAGAAACTGCTGCTACGTGTTCCTTGATTACTTGAATTGCTCAGGACCGCTGTGAGTGACAGATTACAATACTTAATTGCATATGTTTCGGTATTTATTTGTGATTATTACTGACTTGTATGGAAACATCTGCTGCTGCTTGTTCCTTGATTACTTAATTGTATGCTAGGAACGTATGATAGACACTGCTGAAACTGGACAACTGTTGCTGCATGTTCCTTGATTACTTGCATTGCTCAGGACCCCTGTGAGTGACAGATTGCATTACTTGTTTGCATATGTTTCGGTACTTATTGGTGATTATCACTGACTTGTATGGAAACATCTGTTGCTGCTTGTTCCTTGATTACTTAATTGTATGCTAAGAACGTATGATAGACACTGCTGAAACTGGAGAACTGCTGCTACATGTTCCTTGATTACTTGAATTGCTCAGGACCGCTGTGAGTGACAGATTACAATACTTAATTGCATATGTTTCGGTACTTAGTGGTGATTATTACTGACTTGTATGGAAAGATCTGCTGTTGCTTGTTCCTTGATTACTTAATTGTATGCTAGGAACGTATGATAGACACTGCTGAAACAGGACAACCGGTGTTGCATGTTCCTTGATTACTTGCATTGCTCAGGACCGCTGTGAGTGACAGATTGCATTACTTACTTGCATATGTTTCAGTACTTATTGGTGATTGTTACTGACTTGTATGGAAAAATCTGCTGCTGCTTGTTCCTTGATTACTTAATTGTATGCTAGGAACGTATGATAGACATTGCTGAGACTGGACAACTGTTGCTGCATGTTCCTTGATTACATGCATTGCTCAGGATCGCTGTGAGTGACAGATAGCATTACTTACTTGAATATGTTTCGGTACTTATTGGTGATTATTACAGACTTGTATGGAAACATCTGCTGCTGCTTGTTCTTTGATTACTTAATTGTATGCTAGGAACGTATGAGAGACACTGCTGAGACTGGACAACTGTTGCTGCATGTTTCTTAATTACTTGCATTGCTCAGGATCGCTGTGAGTGACAGATTGCATTACTTACTTGCATATGTTTCGATACTTATTTGTAGTTGATACTGACTTGTATGGAAACTTCTGCTGCTGCTTGTTCCTTGATTACTTAATTGTATGCTAGGAACGTATGACAGACACTGCTAAAACTGGACAACTGCTGCTGCATGTTCCTTGATTACTTGAATTGCTCAGGACCGCTGTGAGTGACAGATTGCATTACTTACTTGCTTATGTTTCGGTACTTATTGGTGATTGATACTGACTTGTATGGAAACTTCTGCTGCTACTTGTTTCTTGATTACTTAATTGTATGCTAGGAACGTATGATAGACACTGCTGAAACTGGAGAACTGCTGCTACATGTTCCTTGATTACTTAAATTGCTCAGGACCGCTGTGAGTGACAGATTACAATACTTAATTGCATATGTTTCGGTACTTATTGGTGATTATTACTTACTTGTATGAAAAAATCTTCTACTGCTTGTTCCTTGATTACTTAATTGTATGCTAGAAACGTATGATAGACACTGCTGAGACTGGACAACTGTTGCTGCATGTTCCTTGATTACTTGCATTGCTCAGGATCGCTGTGAGTGACAGATTGCATTACTTACTTGAATATGTTTCGGTTCTTAATGGTGATTATTACTGACTTGTATGGAAACATCTCTAGCTGCTTGTTTCCACAAACAGTACACGTCATAATATTTCATTTCATTAAGTAATAAATATTACTAATTGTTTGATACCACAGGTCCATCAGCATGAATACTTAATTACAACAATATATTAAAATCAAATGGTGGTCTAACTAGCTTCTAAATCTTCAATCAGAGTGCGGTAGACTGAACAAGCTACCCGAGACCGCAACATCTTTTCAAAATAGGCGTCATCAAAAGTCCAAAAGTCTGCTATTCATCAAAGTCCAGATTTACTTAGCCTGGGACGAACCACCTGCTATGGTCTTGCCTTTATCAGCTTTTCCTGAAAAAGAGTTGTCATGACAGAGTAAGCTAACAATGCTTAGTGAGTAAACAGAGTTCCATTAGTTACCACACACATATAACATACTATCAGCTCCTGTCGGCAAGTCACTACGTCAGAGACGTCAAAAAGGTTGGGAGACAACCCAGTCGGTATTCCCATGTGTAAGGCCGAAGCCCTACGGGAAGTGTATGGAAACAAGTCAAATAGGAAAGGAATCTGCAGAATTCCCTCCTGTGAATGGAGATCTCACATTCGGTCATGTCGGATAATGCAGTATGCAGCGGCAAGTATATAAACAGTCAAGTAAGCAGTAAGCATGATACATTTTACATAAATGTAAAAGTGAACATGCAATCAAGGCAATTCAAGTGTCTAGCTTCAGTAATGTCAAAAGTACGTTTCTATGATACAATATAGTATTAAAGAAACATGCAGCAACAATCGGAAGTTTCCATACAGTCAATACATTCACCAATAAGTATCGAAATATATGCAAGTAATTAATGAAATCTGTCACTCACAGTGGTCCGTAGTCAGATAATGCTTAACGAATTAAGCGGTTCAGTTTACTCTGTCAAATCGACGGGTTCCTGCATTTCAGTTTCAAGTCTGGCATATTAATGTCAAGTCTGTGTCATAATCTATATAACCCTAGTTATATATTCAGGTTATTGTCAATTCTGGTTATCGAGTCTGAGGTAGTTCCTATCGTCCCAAGGTGAATCTATTCTTATCAGATTAATACGATTCATCTAATTATAGATGTGTGGCCTTGAAACAAAGCCAATCGTATTACTTAGCAAGTTGAACAGGTCATACACATTCTAAGGGTTCGTACAGAGTCTGTTAATTCATTTGTGCATAAAATAGATATGCAACTTGAACTTGTGAGTTTATTCATAATCAAACAATACTTTCAATTTCCTTAGGTTGTTTAATAACTTAATCTGATTTAGAAATTAATCTTAGACTTGAAATGGCAATCAGATTCGAACTACAAGGAATAGATTCGAACACCTCTCATTCGAATCTAATGGTTTAGATTCGAAGCACACACATAATAGATTCTAGGGAATAGATTTGACTAGGATAAATTCGAATTAGGGATATAGATTCAAGCCATCCATAGATTCGAACCATACATAGATTCGAAACCTACATAGATTCGAAACCTACATAGATTCGAAGCCATACATACACACATTCGAATCTGAACCTGAACATTTCAAGTCTAGTGGAATAGATTCGAAATCCTCACCCCTTCGAGTCTAGGGATTAGATTCGAACTCCTCACCCTCGAGTCTATACATGAATGTCTCGAATTTGTTCTACTTGTTCATCGTTTTTTCCAGGTTTTAGCTACTAAACAGGAACATAAATGACGGAAAATAGACACTAACCTTCGTCCAAGCTATATCCTTCGACTATAGATGATTTCCAAGCAAAAACAAGTCCTAAATGAGAGCAAATCAGCTTCGAATGAACAGAATTTAAGCAAACTCGAGTTTGCTCTTTCAAAACCGAACCAAAAGACAGAAAAGGGGCCGATCTTACCTTAAATCAGGACGAAATCAAACATGCAATAATAGATTCTTGTAGAGCTCGACGATCTCTATCCGTTGACGTATAAATCACGAGAATCCGATGAACCGATTAGAAGAAAAGCTAGAGAGAAGGTGAGGTTGTAGAGAGAGAGAGAGAGAGTTCTAGTTTTCCAAACCTAAGAAATGAGGAGGGCTGCCCTATTTATAGGAAAACAGGGAGAAAATCAGATTTTCTACTGAATTATCCGGAATTGACCAACTTTATTTCCCAACAATCCGATTTGCATATTTGCCTTTTAGTCACATTTTTATTCATTTTAGTCCGTTTCGTCATTTTCAGTCTTTAATTTGTCATTTAGCTGAATTTTAATTATTAATTTTATTTCAGCTAATTTTGGGCAACTTTTCATAATTAAATATAACTTAATATAATTAACTATTTAAGATTCATGTTTTCAGTTAATTACTAATATTTGGATAAAATTGCTTTATTATCCAAAGTCTGATGCTGTAATTTATATTTAATAAATTACGGGCTGTTACAATTACTTACTTGCATATGTTTCCGTACTTATTGGTGATTGTTACTGACTTGTATGGAAACATCTGCTGCTGCTTGTTCCTTGATTACTTAATTGTATGCTAGGAACGTATGATAGACACTTCTGAGACTGGACAACTGTTGATGCATGTTCCTTGATTACTTGCATTGCTCAGGATCGCTGTGAGTGACAGATAGAATTACTTACTTGAATATGTTTCGGTGCTTATTGTTGATTATTACTGACTTGTATGGAAACATCTGATGCTGCTTGTTCCTTGATTACTTAATTGTATGCTAGGAACGTATGAGAGACACTGCTGAGACTGGACAACTGTTGCTGCATGTTTCTTGATTACTAGCATTGCTCAGGATCGCTGTGAGTGACAGATTGCATTACTTACTTGCATATGTTTCAATACTTATTTGTGGTTGATACTGACTTGTATGGAAACTTCTGCTGCTGCTTGTTCCTTGATTACTTAATTGTATGCTTGGAACGTACGACAGACACTGCTAAAACTGGACAACTGCTGTTGCATGTTCATTGATTACCTGCATTGCTCAGGACCGCTGTGAGTGACAGATTGCATTACTTACTTGCTTATGTTTCAGTACTTATTGGTGATTGTTACTGACTTGTATGGAAACATCTGCTGCTGCTTGTTCTTGATTACTTAATTGTATGCTAGGAACGTATGATAGACACTGCTGAGACTGGACAACTGTTGCTGCATGATCCTTGATTACTTGCATTGCTCAGGATTGCTGTGAGTGACAGATTGCATTACTTACTTGCATATGTTTCGGTTCTTAATTGTGATTATTACTGACTTGTATGGAAACATCTGTTGCTGCTTGTTCCTTGATTACTTAATTGTATGTTAGGAACGTATGATAGACACTGCTGAAACTGACAACAGTTGCTGCATGTTTCTTGATTACTTGCATTGCTCAGGACCGCTGTGAGTGACAGATTGCATTCCTTACTAGCATATGTTTCAGTACTTATTGGTGATTATTACTGACTTGTATGGAAACATCTGCTGCTGCTTGTTCCTTGATTACTTAATTGTATGCTAGGAACGTATGATAGACACTGCTGAAACTGGAGAAACTGCTGCTACATGTTCCTTGATTACTTGAATTGTTCAGGACCGCTGTGAGTGACAGATTACAATACTTAATTGCATATGTTTCGGTACTTATTGGTGATTATTACTGACTTGTATGGAAACATCTGCTGCTGCTTGTTCCTTGATTACTTAATTGTATGCTAGGAACGTATGATAGACACTGCTGAAACTGGACAACTGTTGATGCATGTTCCTTGATTACTTGCATTGCTCAGGACCCCTGTGAGTGACAGATTGCATTACTTGCTTGCATATGTTTCGGTACTTATTGGTGATTATCAGTGACTTGTATGGAAACATCTGTTGCTGCTTGTTCCTTGATTACTTAATTGTATGCTAAGAACGTATGATAGACACTGCTGAAACTGGAGAACTGCTGCTACATGTTCCTTGATTATTTGAATTGCTCAGGACCGCTGTGAGTGACAGATTACAATACTTAATTGCATATGTTTCTGTACTTATTGCTGATTATTACTGACTTGTATGGAAAGATCTGCTGTTGCTTGTTCCTTGATTACTTAATTGTATGCTAGGAACGTATGATAGACACTGCTGAAACAGGACAAACGGTGTTGCATGTTCCTTGATTACTTGCATTGCTCAGGACCGCTGTGAGTGACAGATTGCATTACTTACTTGCATATGTTTCAGTACTTATTGGTGATTGTTACTGACTTGTATGGAAAAATCTGCTGCTGCTTGTTCCATGATTACTTAATTGTATGCTAGGAACGTATGATAGACATTGCTGAGACTGCACAACTGTTGCTGCATGTTCCTTGATTACATGCATTGCTAAGGATCGCTGTGAATGACAGATAGCATTATTTACTTGAATATGTTTCGGTACTTATTGGTGATTATTACAGACTTGTATGGAAACATCTGCTGCTGCTTGTTCTTTGATTACTTAATTGTATGCTAGGAACGTATGAGAGACACTGCTGAGACTGGACAACTGTTGCTGCATGTTTCTTGATTACTTGCATTGCTCAGGATCGCTGTGAGTGACAGATTGCATCACTTACTTGCATATGTTTCGATACTTATTTGTAGTTGATACTGACTTGTATGGAAACTTCTGCTGCTGCTTGTTCCTTGATTACTTAATTGTATGCTAGGAACGTATGACAGACACTGCTAAAACTGGACAACTGCTGCTGCATGTTCCTTGATTACTTGAATTGCTCAGGACCGCTGTGAGTGACAGATTGCATTACTTACTTGCTTATGTTTCGGTACTTATTGGTGATTGATACTGACTTGTATGGAAACTTCTGCTGCTACTTGTTTCTTGATTACTTAATTGTATGCTAGGAACGTATGATAGACACTGCTGAAACTGGAGAACTGCTGCTACATGTTCCTTGATTACTTGAATTGCTCAGGACCGCTGTGAGTGACAGATTACAATACTTAATTGCATATGTTTCGGTACTTATTGGTGATTATTACTTACTTGTATGAAAAAATCTGCTACTGCTTGTTCCTTGATTACTTAATTGTATGCTAGAAACGTATGATAGACACTGCTGAGACTGGACAACTGTTGCTGCATGTTCCTTGATTACTTGCATTGCTCAGGATCGCTGTGAGTGACAGATTGCATTACTTACTTGAATATGTTTCGGTTCTTAATGGTGATTATTACTGACTTGTATGGAAACATCTCTAGCTGCTTGTTCCTTGATTACTAAATTGTATGTTAGAAACGTATGATAGACACTGCTGAAACTGGACAACTGTTGCTGCATGTTTCTTGATTACCTGCATAGCTCAGGACCGCTGTTAGTGACAGATTACATTCCTTACTTGCATATGTTTTGGTACTTATTGGTGATTACTACTGACTTGTATGGAAACTTCTGCTGCTGCTTGTTCCTTGATTACTTAATTGTATGCTAGGAACGTATGATAGACACTACTGAAACTGGAGAAACTGCTGCTACATGTTCCTTGATTACTTGAATTGCTCAGGACCGCTGTGAGTGACAGATTACAATACTTAATTGCATATGTTTCGGTACTTATTGGTGATTATTACTGACTTGTATGGAAACATCAGCTGCTGCTTGTTCCTTGATTACTTAATTGTGTGCAAGGAACGTATGATAGACACTGCTGAAACTGGACAACTGTTGCTGCATGTTCTTTGATTACTTGCATTGCTCAGGACCCCTGTGAGTGACAGATTGCATTACTTGCTTGCATATGTTTCGGTACTTATTGGTGATTATCACTGACTTGTATGGAAACATCTGTTGCTGCTTGTTCCTTGATTACTTAATTGTATGCTAGGAACGTATGATAGACACTGCTGAAACAAGACAACTGGTTCTGCATGTTCCTTGATTACTTGCATTGCTCAGGACCGCTGTGAGTGACAGATTGCATTACTTACTTGCATATGTTTCCGTACTTATTGGTGATTGTTACTGACTTGTATGGAAACATCTGCTGCTGCTTGTTCCTTGATTACTTAATTGTATGCTAGGAACGTATGATAGACACTTCTGAGACTGGACAACTGTTGATGCATGTTCCTTGATTACTTGCATTACTCAGGATCGCTGTGAGTGACAGATAGAATTACTTACTTGAATATGTTTCGGTGCTTATTGTTGATTATTACTGACTTGTATGGAAACATCTGATGCTGCTTGTTCCTTGATTACTTAATTGTATGCTAGGAACGTATGAGAGACACTGTTGAGACTGGACAACTGTTGCTGCATGTTTCTTGATTACTTGCATTGCTCGCTGTGAGTGACAGATTGCATTACTTACTTGCATATGTTTCAATACTTATTTGTGGTTGAGACTGACTTGTATGGAAACTTCTGCTGCTGCTTGTTCCTTGATTACTTAATTGTATGCTTGGAACGTACGACAGACACTGCTAAAACTGGACAACTGCTGCTGCATGTTCATTGATTACCTGCATTGCTCAGGACCGCTGTGAGTCACAGATTGCATTACTTACTTGCTTATGTTTCAGTACTTATTGGTGATTGTTACTGACTTGTATGGAAACATCTGCTGCTGCATGTTCTTGATTACTTAATTGTATGCTAGGAACGTATGATAGACACTGCTGAGACTGGACAACTGTTGCTGCATGTTCCTTGATTTCTTGCATTGCTCAGGATCGCTGTGAGTGACAGATTGCATTACTTACTTGCATATGTTTCGGTTCTTAATTGTGATTATTACTGACTTGTATGGAAACATCTGTTGCTGCTTGTTCCTTGATTACTTTATTGTATGTTAGGAACGTATGATAGACACTGCTGAAACTGACAACAGTTGCTGCATGTTTCTTGATTACTTGCATTGCTCAGGACCGCTGTGAGTGACAGATTGCATTCCTTACTTGCATATGTTTCAGTACTTATTGGTGATTATTACTGACTTGTATGGAAACATCTGCTGCTGCTTGTTCCTTGATTACTAAATTGTATGCTAGGAACGTATGATAGACACTGCTGAAACTGGAGAAACTGCTGCTACATGTTCCTTGATTACTTGAATTGCTCAGGACTGCTGTGAGTGACAGATTACAATACTTAATTGCATATGTTTCGGTACTTATTGGTGATTATTACTGACTTGTATGGAAACATCTGCTGCTGCTTGTTCCTTGATTACTTAATTGTATGCTAGGAACGTATGATAGACACTGCTGAAACTGGACAACTGTTGCTGCATGTTCCTTGATTACTTGCATTGCTCAGGACCCCTGTGAGTGACAGATTGCATTACTTGCTTGCATATATTTCGGTACTTATTGGTGATTATCACTGACTTGTATGGAAACATCTGTTGCTTCTTGTTCCTTGATTACTTAATTGTATGCTAGGAACGTATGATAGACACTGCCGAAACTGGAGAACTGCTGCTACATGTTCCTTGATTACTTGAATTGCTCAGGACCGCTGTGAGTGACAGATTAAAATACTTAATTACATATGTTTCGGTACTTATTGGTGATTATTACTGACTTGTATGGAAAGATCTGCTGTTGCTTGTTCCTTGATTACTTAATTGTATGCTAGGAACGTATGATAGACACTGCTGAAACAGGACAACCGGTGCTGCATGTTCCTTGATTACTTGCATTGCTCAGGACCGCTGTGAGTGACAGATTGCATTACTTACTTGCATATGTTTCAGTACTTATTGGTGATTGTTACTGACTTGTATGGAAACATCTGCTGCTGCTTGTTCCTTGATTACTTAATTGTATGCTAGGAACGTATGATAGACACTGCTGAGACTGGACAACTGTTGCTGCATGTTTCTTGATTACTTGCATTGCTCAGGATCGCTGTGAGTGACAGATTGCATTACTTACTTGCATATGTTTCAGTACTTATTGGTGATTGTTACTGACTTGTATGGAAACATCTGCTGCAGCTTGTTCCTTGATGACTTAATTTTATGCTAGGATCGTATGATAGACACTTCTGAGACTAGACAACTGTTGATGCATGTTCCTTGATTACTTGCATTGCTCAGGATCGCTGTGAGTGACAGATAGCATTACTTACTTGAATATGTTTCGGTGCTTATTGTTGATTATTACTGACTTGTATGGAAACATCTGATGCTGCTTGTTCCTTGATTACTTAATTGTATGCTAGGAATGTATGAGAGACACTGCTGAGACTGGACAAATGTTGCTGCATGTTTCTTGATTACTTGCATTGCTCAGGATCGTTGTGAGTGACAGATTGCATTACTTACTTGCATATGTTTCGATACTTATTTGTGGTTGATACTAACTTGTATGGAAACTTCTGCTGCTGCTTGTTCCTTGATTACTTAATTGTATGCTTGGAACGTACGACAGACACTGCTAAAACTGGACAACTGTTGCTGCATGTTCTATGATTACTTGCATTGCTCAGGACCGCTGTGAGTGACAGATTGCATTACTTACTTGCTTATGTTTCAGTACTTATTGGTGATTGTTACTGACTTGTATGGAAGCATCTGCTGCTGCTTGTTCCTTGATTACTTAATTGTATGCTAGGAACGTATGATAGACACTGCTGAGACTGGACAACTGTTGCTGCATGTTCCTTGATTTCTTGCATTGCTCAGGATCGCTGTGAGTGACAGATTGCATTACTTACTTGCATATGTTTCGGTTCTTAATTGTGATTATTACTGACTTGTATGGAAACATCTGTTGTTGCTTGTTCCTTGATTACTTAATTGTATGTTAGGAACGTATGATAGACACTGCTGAAACTGAAAACTGTTGCTGCATGTTTCTTGATTACTTGCATTGCTCAGGACCGCTGTGAGTGACAGATTGCATTCCTTACTTGCATATGTTTCAGTACTTATTGGTGATTATTACTGACTTGTATGGAAACTTCTGCTGCTGCTTGTTTCTTGATTACTTAATTGTATGCTAGGAACGTATGATAGACACCGCTGAAACTGGAGAACTGCTGCTACATGTTCCTTGATTACTTGAATTGCTCAGGACCTTTGTGAGTGACAGATTACAATAGTTAATTGCATATGTTTCGGTACTTATTGGTGATTATTACTTACTTGTATGGAAACATCTGCTGCTGCTTGTTCCTTGATTACTTAATTGTATGCTAGGAACGTATGATAGACAATGGTGAGAATGGACAACTGTTGCTGCATGTTCCTTGATTACTTGCATTGCTCAGGATCGCTGTGAGTGACAGATTGCATTACTTACTTGCATATGTTTCGGTTCTTAATGGTGATTATTACTGACTTGCATTACTTGCTTGCATATGTTTCGGTACTTATTGGTGATTATCACTGACTTGTATGGAAACATCTGTTGCTGCTTGTTCCTTGATTACTTAATTGTATGCTAGGAACGTATGATAGACACTGCTGAAACTGGAGAACTGCTGCTACATGTTCCTTGATTACTTGAATTGCTCAGGACCGCTGTGAGTGACAGATTACAATACTTAATTACATTTGTTTCGGTACTTATTAGTGATTATTACTGACTTGTATGGAAAGATCTGCTGTTGCTTGTTCCTTGATTACTTAATTGTATGCTAGGAACGTATGATAGACACTGCTGAAACAGGACAACCGGTGCTGCATGTTCCTTGATTACTTGCATTGCTCAGGACCGCTGTGAGTGACAGATTGCATTACTTACTTGCATATGTTTCAGTACTTATTGGTGATTGTTACTGACTTGTATGGAAACATCTGCTGCTGCTTGTTCCTTGATTACTTAATTGTATGCTAGGAACGTATGATAGACACTGCTGAGACTGGACAACTGTTGCTGCATGTTTCTTGATTACTTGCATTGCTCAGGATCGCTGTGAGTGACAGATTGCATTACTTACTTGCATATGTTTCAGTACTTATTGGTGATTGTTACCGACTTGTATGGAAACATCTGCTGCTGCTTGTTCCTTGATGACTTAATTGTATGCTAGGAACGTATGATAGACACTTCTGAGACTAGACAACTGTTGATGCATGTTCCTTGATTACTTGCATTGCTCAGGATCGCTGTGAGTGACAGATTGCATTACTTACTTGCATATGTTTCGATACTTATTTGTGGTTGATACTGACTTGTATGGAAACTTCTGCTGCTGCTTGTTCCTTGATTACTTAATTGTATGCTTGGAACGTACGACAGACACTGCTAAAACTGGACAACTGTTGCTGCATGTTCTATGATTACTTGCATTGCTCAGGACCGCTGTGAGTGACAGATTGCATTACTTACTTGCTTATGTTTCAGTACTTATTGGTGATTGTTACTGACTTGTATGGAAGCATCTGCTGCTGCTTGTTCCTTGATTACTTAATTGTATGCTTGGAACGTACGACAGACACTGCTAAAACCGGACAACTGTTGCTGCATGTTCTATGTTTACTTGCATTGCTCAGGATCGCTGTGAGTGACAGATTGCATTACTTACTTGCATATGTTTCGGTTCTTAATTGTGATTATTACTGACTTCTATGGAAACATCTGTTGCTGCTTGTTCCTTGATTACTTAATTGTATGTTAGAAACGTATGATAGACACTGCTGAAACTGAAAACTGTTGCTACATGTTTCTTGATTACTTGCATTGCTCAGGACCGCTGTGAGTGACAGATTGCATTCCTTACTTGCATATGTTTCAGTACTTATTGGTGATTATTACTGACTTGTATGGAAACTTCTGCTGCTGCTTGTTTCTTGATTACTTAATTGTATGCTAGGAACGTATGATAGACACCGCTGAAACTGGAGAACTGCTGCTACATGTTCCTTGATTACTTGAATTTCTCAGGACCTTTGTGACGGTACTTATTGGTGATTATTACTTACTTGTATGGAAACATCTGCTGCTGCTTGTTCCTTGATTACTTAATTGTATGCTAGGAACGTATGATAGACAATGCTGAGAATGGACAACTGTTGCTGCATGTTCCTTGATTACTTGCATTGCTCAGGATCGCTGTGAGTGACAGATTGCATTACTTTATTGCATATGTTTCGGTTCTTAATGGTGATTATTACTGACTTGTATGGAAACATCTGTAGCTGCTTGTTCCTTGATTACTTAATTGTATGTTAGAAACGTATGATAGACACTGCTGAAACTGGACAACTGTTGCTGCATGTTTCTTGATTACCTGCATAGCTCAGGACCGCTGTGAGTGACAGATTACATTCCTTACTTGCATATGTTTTGGTACTTATTGGTGATTACTACTGACTTGTATGGAAACTTCTGCTGCTGCTTGTTCCTTGACTACTTAATTGTATGCTAGGAACGTATGATAGACACTGCTGAAACTGGAGAAACTGCTGCTACATGTTCCTTGATTACTTGAATTGCTCAGGACCGCTGTGAGTGACATATTACGATACTTAATTGCATATGTTTCGGTACTTATTGGTGATTATTACTGACTTGTATGGAAACATCTGCTGCTGCTTGTTCCTTGATTACTTAATTGTATGCTAGGAACGTACGATAGACACTGCTGAAACTGGACAACTGTTGCTGCATGTTCCTTGATTACTTGCATTGCTCATGACCCGTGTGAGTGACAGATTGCATTACTTGCTTGCATATGTTTCTGTACTTATTGGTGATTATCACTGACTTGAATGGAAACATCTGTTGCTGCTTGTTCCTTGATTACTTAATTGTATGCTAGGAACGTATGATAGACACTGCTGAAACTGGAGAACTACTGCTACATGTTCCTTGATTACTTGAATTGCTCAGGACCGCTGTGAGTGACAGATTACAACACTTAATTACATATGTATCGGTACTTATTGGTGATTATTACTGACTTGTATGGAAAGATCTGCTGTTGCTTGTTCCTTGATTACTTAATTGTATGCCAGGAACGTATGATAGACACTGCTGAAACAGGACAACCGGTGCTGCATGTTCCTTGATTACTTGCATTGCTCAGGACCGCTGTGAGTGACAGATTGCATTACTTACTTGCATATGTTTCAGTTCTTATTGGTGATTGTTACTGACTTGTATGGAAACATCTGCTGCTGCTTGTTCCTTGATTACTTAATTGTATGCTAGGAACGTATGATAGACACTGCTGTGACTGGACAACTGTTGCTGCATGTTTCTTGATTACTTGCATTGCTCAGGATCGCTGTGAGTGACAGATTGCATTACTTACTTGCATATGTTTCAGTACTTATTGGTGATTGTTACTGACTTGTATGGAAACATCTGCTGCTGCTTGTTCCTTGATGACTTAATTGTATGCTAGGAACGTATGATAGACACTTCTGAGACTGGACAACTGTTGATGCATGTTCCTTGATTACTTGCATTGCTCAGGATCGCTGTGAGTGACAGATAGCATTACTTACTTGAATATGTTTCGGTGCTTATTGTTGATTATTACTGACTTGTATGGAAACATTTGATGCTGCTTGTTCCTTGATTACTTAATTGTATGCTAGGAACGTATGAGAGACACTGCTGAGACTGGACAACTATTGCTGCAAGTTTCTTGATTACTTGCATTGCTCAGGATCGCTGTGAGTGACAGATTGCATTACTTACTTGCATATGTTTCGATACTTATTTGTCGTTGATACTGACTTGTATGGAAACTTCTGCTGCTGCTTGTTCCTTGATTACTTAATTGTATGCTTGGAACGTACGACAGACACTGCTAAAACCGGACAACTGTTGCTGCATGTTCTATGATTACTTGCATTGCTCAGGACTGCTGTGAGTGACAGATTGCATTACTTACTTGCTTATGTTTCAGTACTCATTGGTGATTGTTACTGACTTGTATGGAAGCATCTGTTGCTGCTTGTTCCTTGATTACTTAATTGTATGTTAGGAACGTATGATAGACACTGCTGAAACTGACAACTGTTGCTGCATGTTTCTTGATTACTTCCATTGCTCAGGACCGCTGTGAGTGACAGATTGCATTCCTTACTTGCATATGTTTCAGTACTTATTGGTGATTATTACTGACTTGTATGGAAACATCTGCTGCTGCTTGTTCCTTGATTACTTAAATGTATGCTAGGAATGTATGATAGACACTGCTGAAACAGGACAACCGGTGCTGCATGTTCCTTGATTACTTGCATTGCTCAGGACCGTTGTGAGTGATAGATTGCATTACTTACTTGCATATGCTTCAGTACTTATTGGTGATTGTTACTGTCTTGTATGGAAACATCTGATGCTGCTTGTTCCTTGATTACTTAATTGTATGCTAGGAACGTATGATAGACACTGCTGAAACTGGAGAAACTGCTGCTACATGTTCCTTGATTACTTGAATTGCTCAGGACCGCTGTGAGTGACAGATTACAATACATTATTGCATATGTTTCGGTACTTATTGGTGATTATTACTGACTTGTATGGAAACATCTGCTGCTGCTTGTTCCTTGATTACTTAATTGTATGCTAGGAACGTATGATAGACACTGCTGAAACTGGACAACTGTTGCTGCATGTTCCTTGATTACTTGCAATGCTCAGGACCCCTGTGAGTGACAGATTGCATTACTTGCTTGCATATGTTTCGGTACTTATTAATGATTATCACTGACTTGTATGGAAACATCTGTTGCTGCTTGTTCCTTGATTACTTAATTGTATGCTAGGAACGTGTAACAGCCCGTAATTTATTAAATATAAATTACAGCATCAGACTTTGGATAATAAAGCAATTTTATCCAATTATTAGTAATTAACCGAAATCATGAATCTTAAACAAACTGGGTTGTCTCCCAACCTTTTTGCTGTCTCAAGACGTAGTGACTTGCCGGCAGGAGCTGATAGTATGTTATATATGTGTGGTAACTAATGGAACTCTGTTAATGATGTGATCTCACTCGAGGAATGTGTGATAGATCACGATTGCCCGATCGTTCTAATGGTTGTTTCAAGTAACTTGGATAGGACCGCGACCCATTGTCTATAAACAAGACAAGAACCTTGGTATAAGTGGAACCGCGACCCGTTGCCTATATACGAGGCAAGAACTTTGGTATAGAGAACGCCACAATCAACCCCACCAAGTTGATTGATAAGTTTCGAACGCCACAAGCTAAAACACTCGATAAGTTCTAAAAGTTCGTAAGGAACAATAAGAGTTAAAAACTCACAATTTTACTCAAAAATGAAGGATCAACATTAGGAAGCGTGCTTGGTTGTTTTACGAACAAACGGGAGCTTGATTCCGACAATATTTAATCATTCCATTGAGAGCATCCTGGAACATCTTGGATTTTGATCTTGTGATAGGTCCGATCTTCCACCTTAACGGATCTTCGTCATCTCGGTCCCTGGACAGGTTCTCATCATTCCCCTCCTCTTGAAAGTGATTTGTCCTCAAATCTTCACCTGCATCAAACAGAGTCAAGTCAGTTACATTAAAAACATCATGAACATTATACTCATCTGGAAGATCAAGTTTGTAAGCATTGTCATTGATTTTCTGCAACACTTGAAATGGTCCATCTCCTCTTGGCATTAACTTTGACTTCCGTTTTGTTGGAAACCGTTCCTTCCGCAAATGAAGCCACACCCAATCTCCTGGTACAAAAATAATCTTTCTTTTTCCCTTGTTTGCTTGTTGTTCATACTTCTTGGTGCGCTCTTCAATGTTGTGTTTTGCCTGCTCATGGATTTGCTTGACAAATTCCGCCTTCTTCCTACCATCTAAATTCAAATACTCATTCACAGGTAAAGGAGTTAAATCCATAGGAGTTAATGGCTTAAATCCATACACAATCTCGAAAGGTGAAAACTTAGTAGCAAAATGCACATTTCGATTATATGCAAACTCAACATGGGGTAAGCATTGCTCCCAAGTTTTCACATTTCTCCCCACTATTGATCTTAATAAAGTACCAAGTGTACGATTCACAACTTCAGTTTGTCCATCCGTTTGGGGATGACAAGTTGTAGAAAACAAAAGCTTTGTTCCCAATTTTCCCCACAACGTTTTCCAAAAGTAACTTAAAAACTTTGTGTCCCGATCCGAGACGATAGTTCTTGGCATGCCATGCAATCTAACCACTTCTTTGAAAAACAAATCTGAAATATGTGAGGCATCATTGGTTCGATTGCATGGAATGAAATGCGCCATTTTCGAAAACCGATCAACAACCACAAATATCGAATCTTTGCCATTTTTAGTTCTTGGCAATCCCAACACAAAATCCATAGAAAGATCAACCCATGGTTCACTTGGTATAGGCAGAGGAGTGTATAAACCATGAGGTTGAACCTTTGATTTGGCTTGTTTACAAACAATGCACTTTTCACAAACTTTTCCAACATAAACTTTCATTTTTGGCCAAAAGAAATGTTCCTGCAAAATATTCAATGTTTTTGCCACACCAAAATGACCCATAAGACCTCCACTATGTGCCTCCCAAACCAAAAGTTCACGTAAAGAAGTGTTTGGAATGCAAAGCTTTGATTCTTTGAACAAAAATCCATCATGTATGAAAAACTTTTCAAAAGAGCCCTTTTCACAACTTTGAAAAATCATACCAAAATCCACATCTTCACGATACAACTCTTTGATTTGTTCAAAACCTAGAATTTTAGAGTCAAGAGAAGAGAGTAAAGAGTACCTTCGTGAAAGTGCATCAGCCACAATATTTTCCTTACCTTTCTTGAATCGGATGACATATGGAAATGTCTCAAGAAACTCCATCCACCTAGCATGTCTCTTGTTGAGCTTTTGTTGTCCTTTTAGAAACTTCAAGGACTCATGATCAGAATGAATGACAAACTCCTTGGTCCACAAATAGTGTTGCCAAGTTTTTAGTGCTCGAACCAAGGCATACATCTCTTTGTCATATGTGGGATAGTTTAAAGTTGCACCACTTAACTTTTCACTAAAATATGCCAATGGTTTTCCTTCTTGCATTAAAACCGCACCAATTCCAACACCCGATGCATCACACTCAATCTCAAAAGTTTTATCAAAATTTGGCAAAGAAAGCAAAGGAGCATGAGTTAAATGAAACTTCAGTTTTTCAAAAGCTTGCTCTTGCTCTTTGCCCCATTTAAAACCAACATTCTTTTTAATCACTTCGGTGAGTGGTGATGCCAAGGTGCTAAAGTTTTTCACAAATCGGCGATAAAAACTTGCAAGACCATGAAAACTCCTCACATCACTTACGCACTTTGGAGTTGGCCAATCTTGAATAGCCTTTACCTTTTCTTCATCAACAGATATTCCATGAGAACTAACCACATATCCAAGAAATACAATGTGGTCGGTACAAAAAGTGCACTTCTTCCAGTTCGCATAAAGCTGTTCCTTCCTAAGCACACTCAAAACACACGTTAGATGCTCAAGATGATCATTCAAACTCTTAGAATAAATCAAAATATCATCAAAGTAAACGACCACAAATTTCCCAATAAAATCACGCAAAACATGGTTCATTAATCTCATGAACGTACTTGGAGCATTAGTTAACCCAAAAGGCATAACTAACCATTCATATAAACCATGCTTTGTTTTGAAAGCTGTTTTCCATTCGTCACCATCATTCATGCGAATTTGATGATACCCGCTCTTTAGATCAATCTTTGAAAACAACTTTGAGCCATACAATTCATCAAGCATATCATCTAATCGAGGGATTGGATGGCGATACTTTACCGTGATATTGTTGATGGCACGACAATCTACACACATCCTCCATGATCCATCCTTCTTAGGTACCAGCAATACGGGAACCGCACACGGACTCATGCTTTCTCGAATCCATCCTTTCTCAAGTAATTCCTTAACTTGCCTTTGCAACTCTTTGGTTTCTTCCGGATTTGTTCTATACGCCGGCTTGTTTGGAATGGAAGATCCTGGAACAAAGTCAATTTGGTGTTCGATCCCGCGAATTGGTGGCAATCCTTTGGGAATTTCCTCGGGAAACAAGTCTTCAAATTCCTGCAAAAGAGATTTAATTTTGCTCGGGAGAATACCGGCCAAATCATTTGTGATTAAATAAGCTTCTTTGATCAAAAGAAGCACAAAAGACATCTCCGAATCTCCGAATTCAAGGCTTCCTTTATTTCACTCCTTCTTGCAAATGCACAATATTGACTTTCCTTTTCACCCACAAATATTTTCTTATCTTTTTGTTTTTCATTTGAACCTTTTTTGTGTTCATTATTTTCATTAGGCTCACCTTCTTTGTTTTTCACATCCCTTTGAAGTCGGACTTGATCTTCATAAACTTGACTCGGTGACATCGGCACAAGAGTTATGGCTTTGGTTTTATGAACAAGAGTGTACTTGTTGGTGAAGCCATCATGTTTCACATGCCGATCGTATTGCCATGGCCTACCAAGTAGCAAATGACTTGCTTGCATAGGTACCACATCACACAACACCTCGTCTTCATACTTACCAATGCGAAATGACACCAACACTTGTTTCGTCACACGCACCTCACCACTATCATTAAGCCATTGGAGTTTATATGGCTTTTGATGCTTCATCGTCGGCAATCCTAGCTTTTCAACCATGGAAACACTAGCCACATTAGTACAACTCCCACCATCAATGATAACACTACATACCTTGCCTTGAACATAACACCGAGTGTGAAAGAGGTTTTCCCTTTGTGCATCATCTTCTTCCTTGGAATGAGTGCTTAAGGCTCGCCTTGCAACCAACAATTCTCCTTCTACAGCCATCTCTTCTTCACCATCCGTGTCTTCTTGTGATGATTCGGAAGAATCTGTTTCAATTTCTCCATTTTCTCTAAGCACCATTACAAGCTTATTTGGACATTGACTTGCAATGTGACCCCTGCCAAGACACTTAAAACATTTTATGTCACGAGTTTTAGGAGCATCAGAATTACCTTTCTCCTTGGAAGGGCTTGTTGGTTTTGGACCAGATTTGGGATTAAAAGATGATGAACTTTCAGGCCTTTTGGAGCTACCCGCCTTCCAGGTATTCGTTCTTGATCCACCCCCTCTCTTGAGTTGCTTTTCAATTTTAACCGCCATGTGGACCATGTCTTCAATCTCCACATAATGGTGCATCTCAACACGATCACGAATTTCATAATTGAGGCCATTTAACAACCTGGCCATGGTAGCTTCTCGATCCTCTAGAATGTTGGCTCGGATCATGGTAACCTCCATTTCCTTGAAATAATCATCAACAGACTTACTTCCTTGCTTCAACCCTTGGAGCTTATTGTGAAGGTCACGATAATAGTGACTTGGTACAAAACGTCGTCTCATGACCCTTTTCATTTCTTCCCATGTATCAATGGGTCTTTCTTCGTTTCTTCGCCTACTAATCACAAGTTGATCCCACCATGTTAGTGCATAATCAGAAAATTCAACAACGGCGAGTTTTACTTTTTTACGATTGGAGTAGTCATGGCAATCAAAGATGAACTCCATTTTAGTTTCCCAATCGATGTAGGCTTCCGGATCTGACTTTCCTTGAAACGATGGAATTTTCATCTTGATAGAATTCAAATTGCTGTCTCTTCGGGGCCTTCGTCGAGGAGCTCTTCTTTCAGATTCCCATCCGTCACTTCCTCCATCGTCGTCATGATTTTCATAAGAAACTTGTGATGGCGTGCGGATACGTTGTGGTCTTTCAGTCTCCAATCGGTCCATTCTTTCATGAATTTGGTTGAATTCCGTTCTCATCAATCGTCGCATTTCCTCCATCATGGCTTGAACTTGAAGATTAGGAGGAGGTTGCTCATCCGTCATTTTTTTTGCTACAAAATAGAAGACAAAAAGTAATAACAATAAAAATATTATTTCCTCCCCGCACTCCCTTACGTGTTTCACTCAAAATTATGTTCACTCGATTCTCGTGTATGTTGTGTTTGGCTTTTAACCTCTAATGATCTTACCACACCGCCTTTTACCACTCTTTTTAACTCTTAAAGTTCAAAACAAACTAAAAGAAATCAAAATCAAGTGGGCTTGTGGCCTTGAGGAATTCAAAACATACCAAACAACTTTAAGAAGAGATTTGACAAAACCAAATATAACAAGATGAACAATGCTAGTAGTACGTAAATAGAAAAGGAAATGAAAATAAAGAAAACTAACAAGAATTATAATTTACTTTGCGTTCCTTTTTTTTTGTCTTTTCTTTTGCGCTTTTTTTTACCCTTTTTTTTTATCTTTTTTTGTGCTTTGCTTTTTTTTTTTTTTTTTTTTTTTTTTTTTTTTTTTTTTTTTTTTTTTTTTTTTGCTTGTGTTTTTGCTTCCTTTTGTTTTTAGGAACAAATGATGCAAAGTATGAATAAACAGAAAAAAAAACTAAAGAACTCGTATGATCCCCTAAAAAATCAATTAGTAGCAACCAAGTCAATTTTTGACAGGATCCACTACAAACATGAACCACAATGCAATGATGAAGAGAAGAAATTAAAATGAAAGGACGAATAGAAAGAAAGTAAAAGATGATACGAATGAAATATAAAGTAGAAAACAAACCAATAGAACTTGGCTCTGATACCAAATGATGTGATCTCACCCGAGGAATGTGTGATAGATCACGATTGCCCGATCGTTCTAATGGTTGTTTCAAGTAACTTGGATAGGACCGCGACCCATTGTCTATAAACAAGACAAGAACCTTGGTATAAGTGGAACCGCGACCCGTTGCCTATATACGAGGCAAGAACTTTGGTATAGAGAACGCCACAATCAACCCCACCAAGTTGATTGATAAGTTTCGAACGCCACAAGCTAAAACACTCGATAAGTTCTGAAAGTTCGTAAGGAACAATAAGAGTTAAAAACTCACAATTTTACTCAAAAATGAAGGATGATTGAAATGGTTACATTGAGTGCCTATTTATAGGAGAAAATATAAGACCAACTACTTATCTAGATAAGTTGCACAAGCTATCACGATAAGCTATCAAATAAGCAAGACTACTTATCAAAAGGGCATTATTGACATTTCACCACTTGAAGCTTCTAGTAGGTATTAATCATGCAAGTAACTTCTATCTCTTTATCTCCTCCAAGTAAATGACCATAATGTTGAGAAAACCTTCAAAATGCCTTGAATTTAATCTTTGACAAGTTCTTTAACATGGACACCTTTATGGGCAGATTCATGGATGTGGCTAAGGACATATTTTGGGCCCTTTTTATTCTTGAAAATATAGGAAAAAGGCTAAGGTTGAAGTGGGCTTTTATTTCACTCAAATTGGGCTTAAAATGAGGAAGTTATGGCCAAAACAATGCACATGGGTGGGCTTGGCCGAATTTTATTTATTTTTGGGCTTTTGTGGATTAAAGTGAGAACTTGGGCTCCAAAACTTGGACTAATATTAGTCTTCAACTTGGATCAACATTAGGAAGCGTGCTTGGTTGTTTTGCGAACAAACGGGAGCTTGATTCCGACAATATTTAATCATTCCATTGAGAGCATCCTGGAACATCTTGGATTTTGATCTTGTGATAGGTCCGATCTTCCACCTTAACGGATCTTCGTCATCTCGGTCCCTGGACAGGTTCTCATCAACATCTCTGGTTTGCCACCAGATCGTCAAATCGAATTCCACATTGACCTTGTACCGGGTGCTGCTCCTATCGCGAAAGCCCCTTACCGTCTTGCTCCGAATGAAATGAAGGAAATGATGAGTCAGTTGCAGGAATTATTGGAAAAAGGGTTTATTCGTCCGAGTACTTCTCCTTGGGGTGCTCCGGTTCTTTTCGTTAAGAAGAAGGATGGTACCTTTCGCATGTGTATCGATTATCGGGAGTTAAATAAGGTAACTATTAAGAACCGATACCCTCTGCCTAGAATTGATGACTTGTTTGATCAACTGCAAGGGGCTAGTTATTTTTCAAAGATTGATCTCCGATCTGGATATCATCAGCTCAAAGTATTTGAGTCTGACGTACCGAAGACTGCATTTCGTACTCGTTACGGCCATTTTGAGTTTCTAGTAATGCCGTTCGGTCTCACAAATGCCCCGGCCGCATTTATGGACCTTATGAATAGAGTATGTAGACCAATGCTGGATAAATCAGTGATCGTCTTCATTGATGACATCTTGATTTACTCTAAGTCTGAATTTGATCATGCGATGCATTTGCGAGAATTGCTAGAATTGTTACGAAAGGAGCGACTCTACGCAAAATTCTCCAAATGTGAATTTTGGTTACGCCAGGTGCAATTTTTAGGACATATTGTCTCCGGTGAGGGAATAGCCGTAGATCCATCAAAGGTTGATGCGGTTCAGAAGTGGGAAGCGCCGAAAAACGTATCTGAAGTTCGAAGTTTCTTGGGTTTAGCGGGCTATTACCGAAGATTTATCCGTGATTTCTCCAAGATTGCGGTGCCTTTAACCAGTCTGACGAAGAAAGAAGTTAAGTTTGAATGGAATGAATCTCAAGATCGAGCCTTTGAGACTTTGAAGCGTAAGCTAATTGAAGCACCGGTTTTGGCCTTACCTGAGGGTAATGATGATTTTGTAGTCTATAGTGATGCTTCTAAGATGGGATTAGGTTGTGTGTTGATTCAAAGGGATAAAGTAATTGCCTACGCATCAAGGCAGCTAAAGACGCATGAAAAGAATTACCCGACGCATGACTTGGAGCTTGCAGCCGTGACTTTTGCACTGAAGATTTGGCGGCATTATTTGTATGGGACTAGATGCAAATTATATACCGATCACAAAAGTCTGAAGTATATATTTGACCAGAAAGAGCTGAATATGCGACAAAGGCGATCTATGGAATTGATTAAAGACTATGACTGTGAGATCCTTTACCATCCAGGTAAAGCAAACATTGTAGCAGATGCCCTAAGCCGCAAAACCGGACAAGACCATTATACCCGATGTTATATTTTGACTTCTGTTGTTTTGGAGTCTGCCTTGCCTGAGTCGATTATTGCCGCTCAAACCGAAGCCATTCGGGATGAGAACTTGAAATCTGAACGTATGGTTACTTATGTGACCAAGCTGACCCTTGATAATCGTGGTCTTAGACGGTTCATGAATAGAATATGGGTTCCCAGACTAGGAGGTATTCGTGATCAAATTCTGTCGGAAGCTCATATGTCGAAATTTTCGGTACATCCTGGTTCTACTAAAATGTACCAAGATTTGAAAACGGATTATTGGTGGCCTGGAATGAAGAAGGACGTAGGACGATATGTAGAAAATGTAACAGCCCGTAATTTATTAAATATAAATTACAGCAGCGGACTTTGGATAATAAGCAATTTTAATCCAAATATTAGTAAATAACTGAAAATATGAATTTGTAATAGTTAATTATATTAAGTTATAATTAATCATGAAAAAATTGGCCAAAATTAGCTGAAATTAAGTTAATAATTAAAATTCAGCTAAATGACAAATTAAAGACTGAAAATGACGAAACAGACTAAAATGAATAAAAATTTGACTAAAAGACAATTATAGCTAAATCTAGAACTCCCTTGCTATTAATTGCATCTGAAATGCAAATCAGATTGATGGGAATAAAGTTGGTCGATTCCGGAAATTCTGTAGAAAATCTGATCTTTTTCCTATTTTCCTATAAATATGAGCTCCCCTCCTCATTTCTTAAGTTTGGAAACTTGGGCTCTCCTCCTTCTCTCTCTAAGATTACACCTTCTCTCTAGCATTTCTCCTAATCGAACCGTCGGATTCTCGTGATTCATACGCCATCGGTTAGATATCGTCGAGCTCTACACGAATCTACCATTTCATGTTTGATTTCTTCCGGATTTAAGGTAAAATCGACCCTTTTTCTGACTTTTAGTTCGGTTTTGTTGAACAAATTCGAGTTTGCTCATATCCCTTTCATTTGAAGCTGATTTGCTCCCGTTTAGGACTTGTTTTTGCTTGGAAATCATCCATAGTCGAAGGATATATCTTGGACGAAGGTTAGTATCTATTTTTCCCTCATTTATGTTCATGTTTAGTAGCTAAACCTGGAAAATCGTTGATCAAGTAGAACAAACTCGAAATGTTCATGTTCAGATTCGAATGTGTGTATGTATGGCTTCGAATCTATGTATGGCTTCGAATCTATGTAGGTTTCGAATCTATGTAGGTTTCGAATCTATGTAGGTTTCGAATCTATGTATGGTTCGAATCTATGTATGGTTCGAATCTATGGATGGCTTGAATCTATATCCCTAATTCGAATTTAACCTAGTCAAATCTATTCCCTAGAATCTATTATGTGTGTGCTTCGAATCTAAACCATTAGATTCGAATGAGAGGTGTTCGAATCTATTCCTTGTAGTTCGAATCTGATTGCCATTTCAAGTCTAAGATTAATTCCAAAATCAGATTAAGTTATTAAACAACCTATTGTATTAAAGGTATCTTTTGATATTGATTAAACTCTCCAGTTTCAAGTTGCATATCTATTATATGCACAAATGAATTAACAGACATTGAATGAACTCTTAGAAATCGTATGTCATGATGCACCTAGCTAGTAATATGATTGGCTTTATTTCAAGGCCACACATATGTAATTAGATGAATCGTATTAATCTGATAAGAATAGACTCACCTTGGGACGATAGGAACTACCTCAGACTCGACAGCCAGAATTGACAATAACCTGAATATGTAACTAGGGTTATATAGATTATGTCACAGACTTGACATTAATATGCCAGACTTGAAACTGAAATGCAGGAACCCGTCGATTTGACAGAGTAAACTGAACCGCTTAATTCGTTAAGCATTATCTGACTACGGACCACTGTGAGTGACAGATCTCATTAATTACTTGCATATGTTTCGATACTTATTGGTGAATGTCATCGACTGTATGGAAACTTCCGTTTGTTGCTGCATGTTTCTTTAATACTTTATTGTATCATAGAAACGTATTTTGACATTACTGAAGCTAGACACTTGAATTACCTTGATTACATGTTCACTTTTACATTTTATGTAAACACTTATCATGCTTACTGCTTACTTGACTGTTTATATAATTGTCGCTGCATACTGCATTATCCGATAGGACCGAATGTGAGATCTCCATTCACAGGAGGGAATTCTGCAGATTCCTTTCCTATATGACTTGTTTCCATACACTTCCCGTAGGGCTTCGGCCTTACATAGGGGAAAACAAACTGGGTTGTCTCCCAACCTTTTTGCTGTCTCAGGACGTAGTGACTTGCCGGCAGGAGCTGATAGTATGTTATATTTGTGTGGTAACTAATGGAACTCTGTTAACTCACTAAGCAATGTTAGCTTACTCTGTCATGACAACTCTTTTACAGGAAAAGTTGATAAAGGCAAGACCATAGCAGGTAGTTCGTCCCAGGCTAAGTGATTCTGGACATTTGATGAATAGCAGACTTTTGGACTTTTGCTGGCGCCTATTTTGAAAAGATGATGCGGTCTCGGGTAGCTTGTTCAGTCTTCCGCACTCTGATTGAAGATTTAGAAGCTAGTTTAGACCACCATTTGATCTTTAATATATATTGTTGTAATTTAGTAATCAGGCAGATGGACCTGTGGTATCAAACAATTAGTAATATTTATTACTTAATGAAATGAAATTTTATGACGTGTACTGTTTGTGGTAACTTGGATGTTACAAAGTTGGTATCAGAGCGGCAGTTTAATCATCGGACTGGCCACCCGATACTTAAACTACTGGTATGATATGGACTATGTGACTCTGAATTCCCGAACAAGTCACCGAGGCCTAGGGTAACTTAATTAGTAAAGGACTACCCACACAACTTGACCTAAGATAGGCAAATGATGACTGATAGGATGGGGGAGGGATTGACTGACTTGACTTTGACTTGACTTTGTGCCAGCCTGACTGACTGCCTTCATATCTATGAATTTAGATGTGATTATCTGACGTAGGAATTATGACTCGAATCGTGCTTATTTGAATTAGGAAATAATAGTTATTTCCTTTATATATTTTCAGCCAATGGCTGATAAGAATCCGACTGTTGCCGGTTCCTCAAGGGTTGATAAAGCTGCTGATGCTGCAGCTGATCAACACAAAGAATCTGTTCATGTAGAGGATTTAGGCACTGCCCCTGAAAATACTGCTAATGACTCAAGCAGTACTGCTACGCTTGTGCCTCCCCAGCAGGCTCAATTATTTGATCTCATTCACAAGCTGAATGAGGAAAATCGTAGGCAAATACAACTTATGATGGATAGGAATCGACTGCAGACTGATATGTCGGTTGAGGACCGATTTAAGGAAATTAAGGACTTGCTGACTAAGGGTAAAGCGGTGGTGCAAACTGACGAAGAAATCCAGCGTGAAATTGACTTTAAGCGCCGTGAAGAAGAACTTAGGTTGCGAGAACTTAAGTTACGGGAGTTAGAATTGAAGTATAGGGAAGAGATGTTAGCAAAGCCCAAGAAGGATCGAAAAAGGAAACTTAGGCATGAGCCCTCTGAGGGACGACAAAGGGATCTTTTTGTGAATTCTGGCAGACCGAGAAGTGATATGGAAGTAGTTGAAGTTGCTAAGGTAGGAGAACTTGAAATCTATCCGGAGCGAGCGACTCTTTTTATTGCCAAGTCTAGCAAGAAAGAAAAATCTGAGAAATCGGAAAAGGAGAGTGGAAGTTTAAGGCAGGGAGATAAGCAGCCTTTTAAAAAGGCTAAATCTTATGTTGTGACCGCTACGCCAAGGTCTGCTTGTCCTCGCTGCAAGCAGATTCATAAAGGAAAATGTGATCCTGAGTTCGTGAGGTGCTACTGTTGTAGGCAGAAAGGTCATGACAGGTCAGAATGTCCCAAGCGCAATGAGGCTTGCCGTAACTGCATCACGTTGGGGCACCATGCTAAAGACTGTACTCGGCCCCGATTTGTTCCTCCGCCTGCATTTTCACCCCGGCAATCATTCAAGGGTTCTTCTGCTCCGAGGAATCAACTAAGATCTTTCCAGATGACAGCCGATGAGGCAAAAGAGACTGCTGATGTCGTCATGGGTACATTTCTTGTTAACTCTATGCCTGCTCTAATCTGTCATATGTGTCTGAAAAGTTTGCTAAACTGTTTGATTTTGCCCCAATAATGCTACCTGTACCGTTAGATATAGAAACTGCGAGTTCGGGTTTTGTGACTATAAGTAGAATCCTTCGTTCTTGTAAGCTAGTGATTGATGACCTCTCCTCAGACTTTGACCTGATACCGATGTGGATTAGAGAATTCGATATTATTATAGGAATGGACAGGCTCATGACGAGCAATGCTGAAATCCTTTGTGCCAAAGGATAATTAGAATTAGAACCCCCGAAGGAAATGAACGTTATGTTTATGATGATAGAAAGACTCGAGATTTAGGTCTCATTTCTGTAATGAAAGCCCGAAAGTGCCTAAGCAAAGATTGATTTTCGATCTGGATATCATCAACTTAAGATATTTGAGTCTGACGTACCGAAGACTGCATTTCGTGCTCGTTACGGCCATCTTGAGTTTCTAACAATACCGTTCGGTCTCACCAATGCCCCGGCCACAATTATGGACCTTATGAATAGAGTATGTAGGCCAATGCTGGACAAATCAGTGATAGTCTTTATTGATGACATTTTGATTTACTCTAAGTCTGAATCTGACCGTGCGAAGCTCGTTCGAGAATTGCTAGAATTGCTACGAAAAGAGCGACTCTACGCAAAATTCTCCAATTATGAGATCCTTTACCATCCGGGTATAGCAAACATTGTAGCAGATGCCCTAAGCCGCAAAACCGGACAAGACCATTATACCCGATTTTATGCTTTGACTTCTGTTGTTTTGGAGTCTGCCTTGCCTGAGTCGATTATTGCCGCTCAAACCAAAGCCATTCGGGATGAGAGCTTGAAATCTGAACGTATGGTTACTTATGTGACCAAGCTGACCCTTGATAATCATGGTGTTAGTTCAATAGAAATATCACAAGGGATCTGCGCAAACTTGGGAACGAGAAGACGAGATTAGGCAAAAATATCCGAAGTTATTCCTGTCTTAGTCGATTCCGAGGACGGAATCAATTTAACGGGGGAAGATTGTAACAGCCCGTAATTTATTAAATATAAATTACAGCAGCGGACTTTGGATAATAAGCAATTTTAATCCAAATATTAGTAAATAATTGAAAATATGAATTTGTAATAGTTAATTATATTAAGTTATAATTAATCATGAAAAAATTGGCCAAAATTAGCTGATATTAAGTTAATAATTAAAATTCAGCTAAATGACAAATTAAAGACTGAAAATGACGAAACGGACTAAAATGAATAAAAATTTGACTAAAAGACAATTATAGCTAAATCTAGAACTCCCTTGCTATTAATTGCATCTGAAATGCAAATCAGATTGATGGGAATAAAGTTGGTCGATTCCGGAAATTCTGTAGAAAATCTGATCTTTTTCCTATTTTCCTATAAATATGAGCTCCCCTCCTCATTTCTTAAGTTTGGAAACTTGGGCTCTCCTCCTTCTCTCTCTAAGATTACACCTTCTCTCTAGCATTTCTCCTAATCGAACCGTCGGATTCTCGTGATTCATACGCCATCGGTTAGATATCGTCGAGCTCTACACGAATCTACCATTGCATGTTTGATTTCGTCCGGATTTAAGGTAAAATCGACCCTTTTTCTGACTTTTAGTTCGGTTTTGTTGAACAAATTCGAGTTTGCTCATATCCCTTTCATTTGAAGCTGATTTGCTCCCGTTTAGGACTTGTTTTTGCTTGGAAATCATCCATAGTCGAAGGATATATCTTGGACGAAGGTTAGTATCTATTTTTCCCTCATTTATGTTCATGTTTAGTAGCTAAACCTGGAAAATCGTTGATCAAGTAGAACAAACTCGAAATGTTCATGTTCAGATTCGAATGTGTGTATGTATGGCTTCGAATCTATGAATGGCTTCGAATCTATGTAGGTTTCGAATCTATGTAGGTTTCGAATCTATGTAGGTTTCGAATCTATGTATGGTTCGAATCTATGTATGGTTCGAATCTATGGATTGCTTGAATCTATTTCCCTAATTCGAATTTAACCTAGTCAAATCTATTCCCTAGAATCTATTATGTGTGTGCTTCGAATCTAAACCATTAGATTCGAATGAGAGGTGTTCGAATCTATTCCTTGTAGTTCGAATCTGATTGCCATTTCAAGTCTAAGATTAATTCCAAAATCAGATTAAGTTATTAAACAACCTATTGTATTAAAGGTATCTTTTGATATTGATTAAACTCTCCAGTTTCAAGTTGCATATCTATTATATGCACAAATGAATTAACAGACATTGAATGAACTCTTAGAAATCGTATGTCATGATGCACCTAGCTAGTAATATGATTGGCTTTATTTCAAGGCCACACATATGTAATTAGATGAATCGTATTAATCTGATAAGAATAGACTCACCTTGGGACGATAGGAACTACCTCAGACTCGACAGCCAGAATTGACAATAACCTGAATATGTAACTAGGGTTATATAGATTATGACACAGACTTGACATTAATATGCCAGACTTGAAACTGAAATGCAGGAACCCGTCGATTTGACAGAGTAAACTGAACCGCTTAATTCGTTAAGCATTATCTGACTACGGACCACTGTGAGTGACAGATTTCATTAATTACTTGCATATGTTTCGATACTTATTGGTGAATGTCATCGACTGTATGGAAACTTCCGTTTGTTGCTGCATGTTTCTTTAATACTTTATTGTATCATAGAAACGTATTTTGACATTACTGAAGCTAGACACTTGAATTACCTTGATTGCATGTTCACTTTTACATTTTATGTAAACACTTATCATGCTTACTGCTTACTTGACTGTTTATATAATTGTCGCTGCATACTGCATTATCCGATAGGACCGAATGTGAGATCTCCATTCACAGGAGGGAATTCTGCAGATTCCTTTCCTACATGACTTGTTTCCATACACTTCCCGTAGGGCTTCGGCCTTACATAGGGGAAAACAAACTGGGTTGTCTCCCAACCTTTTTGCTGTCTCAAGACGTAGTGACTTGCCGGCAGGAGCTGATAGTATGTTATATATGTGTGGTAACTAATGGAACTCTGTTAATGATGTGATCTCACCCGAGGAATGTGTGATAGATCACGATTGCCCGATCGTTCTAATGGTTGTTTCAAGTAACTTGGATAGGACCGCGACCCATTGTCTATAAACAAGACAAGAACCTTGGTATAAGTGGAACCGCGACCCGTTGCCTATATACGAGGCAAGAACTTTGGTATAGAGAACGCCACAATCAACCCCACCAAGTTGATTGATAAGTTTCGAACGCCACAAGCTAAAACACTCGATAAGTTCTAAAAGTTCGTAAGGAACAATAAGAGTTAAAAACTCACAATTTTACTCAAAAATGAAGGATCAACATTAGGAAGCGTGCTTGGTTGTTTTGCGAACAAACGGGAGCTTGATTCCGACAATATTTAATCATTCCATTGAGAGCATCCTGGAACATCTTGGATTTTGATCTTGTGATAGGTCCGATCTTCCACCTTAACGGATCTTCGTCATCTCGGTCCCTGGACAGGTTCTCATCATTCCCCTCCTCTTGAAAGTGATTTGTCCTCAAATCTTCACCTGCATCAAACAGAGTCAAGTCAGTTACATTAAAAACATCATGAACATTATACTCATCTGGAAGATCAAGTTTGTAAGCATTGTCATTGATTTTCTGCAACACTTGAAATGGTCCATCTCCTCTTGGCATTAACTTTGACTTCCGTTTTGTTGGAAACCGTTCCTTCCGCAAATGAAGCCACACCCAATCTCCTGGTACAAAAATAATCTTTCTTTTTCCCTTGTTTGCTTGTTGTTCATACTTCTTGGTGCGCTCTTCAATGTTGTGTTTTGCCTGCTCATGGATTTGCTTGACAAATTCCGCCTTCTTCCTACCATCTAAATTCAAATACTCATTCACAGGTAAAGGAGTTAAATCCATAGGAGTTAATGGCTTAAATCCATACACAATCTCGAAAGGTGAAAACTTAGTAGCAGAATGCACATTTCGATTATATGCAAACTCAACATGGGGTAAGCATTGCTCCCAAGTTTTCACATTTCTCCCCACTATTGATCTTAATAAAGTACCAAGTGTACGATTCACAACTTCAGTTTGTCCATCCGTTTGGGGATGACAAGTTGTAGAAAACAAAAGCTTTGTTCCCAATTTTCCCCACAACGTTTTCCAAAAGTAACTTAAAAACTTTGTGTCCCGATCCGAGACGATAGTTCTTGGCATGCCATGCAATCTAACCACTTCTTTGAAAAACAAATCTGAAATATGTGAGGCATCATTGGTTCGATTGCATGGAATGAAATGCGCCATTTTCGAAAACCGATCAACAACCACAAATATCGAATCTTTGCCATTTTTAGTTCTTGGCAATCCCAACACAAAATCCATAGAAAGATCAACCCATGGTTCACTTGGTATAGGCAGAGGAGTGTATAAACCATGAGGTTGAACCTTTGATTTGGCTTGTTTACAAACAATGCACTTTTCACAAACTTTTCCAACATAAACTTTCATTTTTGGCCAAAAGAAATGTCCTGCAAAATATTCAATGTTTTTGCCACACCAAAATGACCCATAAGACCTCCACTATGTGCCTCCCAAACCAAAAGTTCACGTAAAGAAGTGTTTGGAATGCAAAGCTTTGATTCTTTGAACAAAAATCCATCATGTATGAAAAACTTTTCAAAAGAGCCCTTTTCACAACTTTGAAAAATCATACCAAAATCCACATCTTCACGATACAACTCTTTGATTTGTTCAAAACCTAGAATTTTAGAGTCAAGAGAAGAGAGTAAAGAGTACCTTCGTGAAAGTGCATCAGCCACAATATTTTCCTTACCTTTCTTGAATCGGATGACATATGGAAATGTCTCGAGAAACTCCATCCACCTAGCATGTCTCTTGTTGAGCTTTTGTTGTCCTTTTAGAAACTTCAAGGACTCATGATCAGAATGAATGACAAACTCCTTGGTCCACAAATAGTGTTGCCAAGTTTTTAGTGCTCGAACCAAGGCATACATCTCTTTGTCATATGTGGGATAGTTTAAAGTTGCACCACTTAACTTTTCACTAAAATATGCCAATGGTTTTCCTTCTTGCATTAAAACCGCACCAATTCCAACACCCGATGCATCACACTCAATCTCAAAAGTTTTATCAAAATTTGGCAAAGAAAGCAAAGGAGCATGAGTTAAATGAAACTTCAGTTTTTCAAAAGCTTGCTCTTGCTCTTTGCCCCATTTAAAACCAACATTCTTTTTAATCACTTCGGTGAGTGGTGATGCCAAGGTGCTAAAGTTTTTCACAAATCGGCGATAAAAACTTGCAAGACCATGAAAACTCCTCACATCACTTACGCACTTTGGAGTTGGCCAATCTTGAATAGCCTTTACCTTTTCTTCATCAACAGATATTCCATGAGAACTAACCACATATCCAAGAAATACAATGTGGTCGGTACAAAAAGTGCACTTCTTCCAGTTCGCATAAAGCTGTTCCTTCCTAAGCACACTCAAAACACACGTTAGATGCTCAAGATGATCATTCAAACTCTTAGAATAAATCAAAATATCATCAAAGTAAACGACCACAAATTTCCCAATAAAATCACGCAAAACATGGTTCATTAATCTCATGAACGTACTTGGAGCATTAGTTAACCCAAAAGGCATAACTAACCATTCATATAAACCATGCTTTGTTTTGAAAGCTGTTTTCCATTCGTCACCATCATTCATGCGAATTTGATGATACCCGCTCTTTAGATCAATCTTTGAAAACAACTTTGAGCCATACAATTCATCAAGCATATCATCTAATCGAGGGATTGGATGGCGATACTTTACCGTGATATTGTTGATGGCACGACAATCTACACACATCCTCCATGATCCATCCTTCTTAGGTACCAGCAATACGGGAACCGCACACGGACTCATGCTTTCTCGAATCCATCCTTTCTCAAGTAATTCCTTAACTTGCCTTTGCAACTCTTTGGTTTCTTCCGGATTTGTTCTATACGCCGGCTTGTTTGGAATGGAAGATCCTGGAACAAAGTCAATTTGGTGTTCGATCCCGCGAATTGGTGGCAATCCTTTGGGAATTTCCTCGGGAAACAAGTCTTCAAATTCCTGCAAAAGAGATTTAATTTTGCTCGGGAGAATACCGGCCAAATCATTTGTGATTAAATAAGCTTCTTTGATCAAAAGAAGCACAAAAGACATCTCCGAATTCAAGGCTTCCTTTATTTCACTCCTTCTTGCAAATGCACAATATTGACTTTCCTTTTCACCCACAAATGTTCTCTTATCTTTTTGTTTTTCATTTGAACCTTTTTTGTGTTCATTATTTTCATTAGGCTCACCTTCTTTGTTTTTCACATCCCTTTGAAGTCGGACTTGATCTTCATAAACTTGACGCGGTGACATCGGCACAAGAGTTATGGCTTTGGTTTTATGAACAAGAGTGTACTTGTTGGTGAAGCCATCATGTTTCACATGCCGATCGTATTGCCATGGCCTACCAAGTAGCAAATGACTTGCTTGCATAGGTACCACATCACACAACACCTCGTCTTCATACTTACCAATGCGAAATGACACCAACACTTGTTTCGTCACACGCACCTCACCACTATCATTAAGCCATTGGAGTTTATATGGATTTTGATGCTTCATCGTCGGCAATCCTAGCTTTTCAACCATGGAAACACTAGCCACATTAGTACAACTCCCACCATCAATGATAACACTACATACCTTGCCTGGAACATAACACCGAGTGTGAAAGAGGTTTTCCCTTTGTGCATCATCTTCTTCCTTGGAATGAGTGCTTAAGGCTCGCCTTGCAACCAACAATTCTCCTTCTACAGCCATCTCTTCTTCACCATCCGTGTCTTCTTGTGATGATTCGGAAGAATCTGTTTCAATTTCTCCATTTTCTCTAAGCACCATTACAAGCTTATTTGGAGATTGACTTGCAATGTGACCCCTGCCAAGACACTTAAAACATTTTATGTCACGAGTTTTAGGAGCATCAGAATTACCTTTCTCCTTGGAAGGGCTTGTTGGTTTTGGACCAGATTTGGGATTAAAAGATGATGAACTTTCAGGCCTTTTGGAGCTACCCGCCTTCTAGGTATTCGTTCTTGATCCACCCCCTCTCTTGAGTTGCTTTTCAATTTTAACCGCCATGTGGACCATGTCTTCAATCTCCACATAATGTTGCATCTCAACACGATCACGAATTTCATAATTGAGGCCATTTAACAACCTGGCCATGGTAGCTTCTCGATCCTCTAGAATGTTGGCTCGGATCATGGTAACCTCCATTTCCTTGAAATAATCATCAACAGACTTACTTCCTTGCTTCAACCCTTGGAGCTTATTGTGAAGGTCACGATAATAGTGACTTGGTACAAAACGTCGTCTCATGACCCTTTTCATTTCTTCCCATGTATCAATGGGTCTTTCTTCGTTTCTTCGCCTACTAATCACAAGTTGATCCCACCATGTTAGTGCATAATCAGAAAATTCAACAACGGCGAGTTTTACTTTTTTACGATTGGAGTAGTCATGGCAATCAAAGATGAACTCCATTTTAGTTTCCCAATCGATGTAGGCTTCCGGATCTGACTTTCCTTGAAACGATGGAATTTTCATCTTGATAGAATTCAAATTGCTGTCTCTTCGGGGCCTTCGTCGAGGAGCTCTTCTTTCAGATTCCCATCCGTCACTTCCTCCATCGTCGTCATGATTTTCATAAGAAACTTGTGATGGCGTGCGGATACGTTGTGGTCTTTCAGTCTCCAATCGGTCCATTCTTTCATGAATTTGGTTGAATTCCGTTCTCATCAATCGTCGCATTTCCTCCATCATGGCTTGAACTTGAAGATTAGGAGGAGGTTGCTCATCCGTCATTTTTTTTGCTACAAAATAGAAGACAAAAAGTAATAACAATAAAAATATTATTTCCTCCCCGCACTCCCTTACGTGTTTCACTCAAAATTATGTTCACTCGATTCTCGTGTATGTTGTGTTTGGCTTTTAACCTCTAATGATCTTACCACACCGCCTTTTACCACTCTTTTTAACTCTTAAAGTTCAAAACAAACTAAAAGAAATCAAAATCAAGTGGGCTTGTGGCCTTGAGGAATTCAAAACATACCAAACAACTTTAAGAAGAGATTTGACAAAACCAAATATAACAAGATGAACAATGCTAGTAGTACGTAAATAGAAAAGGAAATGAAAATAAAGAAAACTAACAAGAATTATAATTTACTTTGCGTTCCTTTTTTTTGTCTTTTCTTTTGCGCTTTTTTTTACCCTTTTTTTTTTATCTTTTTTTGTACTTTTTTTTTGCGATTTCTTTTTTTTTTTTTTTTTTTTTTTTTTTTTTTTTTTTTTTTTTTTTTTTTTTTTGCTTGTGTTTTTGCTTCCTTTTGTTTTTAGGAACAAATGATGCAAAGTATGAATAAACAGAAAAAAAAACTAAAGAACTCGTATGATCCCCTAAAAAATCAATTAGTAGCAACCAAGTCAATTTTTGACAGGATCCACTACAAACATGAACCACAATGCAATGATGAAGAGAAGAAATTAAAATGAAAGGACGAATAGAAATAAAGTAAAAGATGATACGAATGAAATATAAAGTAGAAAACAAACCAATAGAACCTGGCTCTGATACCAAATGATGTGATCTCACCCGAGGAATGTGTGATAGATCACGATTGCCCGATCGTTCTAATGGTTGTTTCAAGTAACTTGGATAGGACCGCGACCCATTGTCTATAAACAAGACAAGAACCTTGGTATAAGTGGAACCGCGACCCGTTGCCTATATACGAGGCAAGAACTTTGGTATAGAGAACGCCACAATCAACCCCACCAAGTTGATTGATAAGTTTCGAACGCCACAAGCTAAAACACTCGATAAGTTCTAAAAGTTCGTAAGGAACAATAAGAGTTAAAAACTCACAATTTTACTCAAAAATGAAGGATCAACATTAGGAAGCGTGCTTGGTTGTTTTGCGAACAAACGGGAGCTTGATTCCGACAATATTTAATCATTCCATTGAGAGCATCCTGGAACATCTTGGATTTTGATCTTGTGATAGGTCCGATCTTCCACCTTAACGGATCTTCGTCATCTCGGTCCCTGGACAGGTTCTCATCAGTTAACTCACTAAGCAATGTTAGCTTACTCTGTCATGACAACTCTTTTACAGGAAAAGTTGATAAAGGCAAGACCATAGTAGGTAGTTCGTCCCAGGCTAAGTGATTCTGGACATTTGATGAATAGCAGACTTTTGGACTTTTGCTGGCGCCTATTTTGAAAAGATGATGCGGTCTCGGGTAGCTTGTTCAGTCTTCCGCACTCTGATTGAAGATTTAGAAGCTAGTTTAGACCACCATTTGATCTTTAATATATATTGTTGTAATTTAGTAATCAGGCAGATGGACCTGTGGTATCAAACAATTAGTAATATTTATTACTTAATGAAATGAAATTTTATGACGTGTACTGTTTGTGGTAACTTGGATGTTACAGAAAAGTGCCTGACTTGTTTACAAGTCAAATCGGAACATCAGAAGCCGTATGGGGAACTACAACCATTGCCAATCCCGGAATGGAAGTGGGACCACATAACCATGGACTTTGTGACGAAGTTGCCCAGGACTAAGCGGAATCATGACTCTATATGGGTAATAGTGGATCGACTTACTAAGTCAGCCCATTTCCTACCCATACGTGAAGATGAACGCCTCGAAAAGTTAGCTGAATTGTACGTAAAGGAAATCGTGACTAGACATGGTGTGCCATTGTCTATAGTATCGGACCGTGACAGCAGATTTACTTCTCGTTTTTGGAAGGCTTTTCAGAATGGACTAGGAACTGAACTTAAAATGAGCACCGCTTATCATCCTGAAACCGACGGGCAAAGTGAGAGAACGATTTTGACCTTAGAAGATATGTTACGTGCCTGTGTGATTGATCTCGGTGGAAGTTGGGATACTCACCTGCCGTTTGTGGAGTTTGCTTATAACAATAGTTATCACTCGACTATTGGTATGCCTCCATATCAGCTTTTGTACGGACGCCGATGCAGAACTCCAACCTGTTGGAGGGAAACAGGTGAACGCCCGATCTCTGGACCAGCCATTTTGCAAGAAGCCCATGATCAGCTACAGTTGATTCGGCAGCGGATTCAGACCTCTCAGGATAGACAAAAGAAATATCATGATCGAAGACGTAAGCTAATCGCGTTTGAAGTTGGTGATACAGTGTTGCTGAAGGTCTCGCCAAGAAAAGGAATAGTAAGGTTCGGCAAACGGGGGAAGTTGAGCCCTCGATTTGTGGGTCCTTTTGAAATCCTCGAGCGTGTAGGATTGCAGGCCTACAGATTGAAGTTGCCTGCCGAAATGACTGGGATTCATGATGTATTTCATGTGAGTAATCTTCGAAAGTGTTTAGCTGACGCTGAAGCTGTGATTCCTTGGAAAGACGTGCAAATTGATGAGCAGTTGCGATACGAAGAAGAGCCTGAGCGTATAATCGATCATAAGGTTTCGAAATTGCGCAGCAAGGAAATTCCAATGGTGTTAGTCCAATGGAAATACCATAAGGGATCTGCACAAACTTGGGAACGAGAAGACGAGATTAGGCAGAAGTATCCGAAGTTATTCCTGTTGTAGTCGATTCCGAGGACGGAATCAATTTAACGGGGGAAGATTGTAACAGCCCGTAATTTATTAAATATAAATTACAGCATCAGACTTTGGATAATAAAGCAATTTTATCCAATTATTAGTAATTAACCGAAATCATGAATCTTAAATAGTTAATTATTTTAAGTTATAATTAATTATGAAAAGTTGCCACAAATTAGCTGAAATAAAGTTAATAATTAAAATTCAGCTACTTGACAAATTAAAGACTGAAAATGGCGAAACGGACTAAAATGAATAAAAATATGACTAAAAGACAATTATAGCAAATCTAGAACTCCTTTGCTATTATTTGCATCTGAAATGCAAATCAGATTGATGGAAATAAAAGTTGGTCGATTCCGGAAATTCAGTAGAAAATCTGATTTTTCTCTATTTTCCTATAAATATGAGCTCCCCTCCTCATTTCTTAAGTTTGGAAACTTGGGCTCTCCTCCTTCTCTCTCTAAGATTACACCTTCTCTCTAGCATTTCTCCTAATCGAACCATCGGATTCTCGTGATTCATACGCCATCGGTTAGATATCGTCGAGCTCTACACGAATCTACCATTGCATGTTTGATTTCGTCCGGATTTAAGGTAAAATCGACCCTTTTTCTGACTTTTAGTTCGGTTTTGTTGAGCAAATTCGAGTTTGCTCATATCCCCTTCATTTGAAGCTGATTTGCTCCCGTTTAGGACTTGTTTTTGCTTGGAAATCATCCATAGTCGAAGGATATATCTTGGACGAAGGTTAGTATCTATTTTTTTTCCCTCATTTATGTTCATGTTTAGTAGCTAAACTTGGAAAATCGTTGATCAAGTAGAACAAACTCGAAATGTTCATGTTCAGATTCGAATGTGTGTATGTATGGCTTCGAATCTATGTAGGTTTCGAATCTATGTAGGTTTCGAATCTATGTATGGTTCGAATCTATGTATGGTTCGAATCTATGGATGGCTTGAATCTATATCCCTAATTCGAATTTAACCTAGTCAAATCTATTCCCTAGAATCTATTATGTGTGTGCTTCGAATCTAAACCATTAGATTCGAATGAGAGGTGTTCGAATCTATTCCTTGTAGTTCGAATCTGATTGCCATTTCAAGTCTAAGATTAATTCCAAAATCAGATTAAGTTATTAAACAACCTATTGTATTAAAGGTATCTTTTGATATTGATTAAACTCTCCAGTTTCAAGTTGCATATCTATTATATGCACAAATAATTAACAGACTCTGTATGAACCTTTAGAATGTGTATGTCCTGTTTCACCTTGCTAAGTAATACGTTTGGCTTTGTTTCAAGGCCCTATACACATCTATAATTAGATGAATCGTATTAATCTGGTAAGAACAGACTCACCTTGGGACGATAGGAACTACCCCAGACTTGACAGCCAGAATTGACAATAACCTAATTATGTAACTAGGGTTATATAGATTATGTCACAGACTTGACATTAATATGCCAGACTTGAAACTGAAATGCAGGAACCCGTCGATTTGACAGAGTAAACTGAACCGCTTAATTCGTTAAGCATTATCTGACTACGGACCACTGTGAGTGACAGATTTTATTATTACCTACATATGTTTCGATACTTATTGGTGAATGTCATTGACTGTATGGAAACTTCCGATTGTTGTTGCATGTTACTTTAATACTATATTGTATCATAGAGACATACTTTGACATTACTGAAGCTTGACACTTGAATTGCCTTGATTGCATGTTCACTTTTACATTTTATGTAACACTTATCATGCTTACTGCTTACTTGACTGTTCATATAATTGCCGCTGCATACTGCATTATCCGACAGGACCGAATGTGAGATCTCCATTCACTGGAATTCTGCAGATTCCTTTCCTATATGACTTGTTTCCATACACTTCCCGTAGGGCTTCGGCCTTACATATGGGAATACTGACTGGGTTGCCTCCCAACCTTTTGCCATCTCTGACGTATTGACTTGCCGACAGGAGCTGATAGTATGTTATATGTGTGTGGTATCTAATGGAACTCTGTTTACTCACTAAGCATTGTTAGCTTACTCTGTCATGACAACTCTTTTTCAGGAAAAGCTGATAAAGGCAAGACCATAGCAGGTAGTTCGTCCCAGGCTAAGTGAATCTGGACTTTGATGAATAGCAGACTTTTGAACTTTTGATGACGCCTATTTTGAGAAGATGATGCGGTCTCGGGTAGCTTGTTCAGTCTTCCGCACTCTGATTGAAAATTTAGAAGCTAGTTTAGACCACCATTAATCTTTAATATATTGTTGTAATTAAGAATTCAGGCAGATGGACCTGTGGTATCAAACAATTAGTAATATTTATTACTTAATGAAATGAAATATTATGACGTGTATTGTTTGTGGAAACTTGGATGTTACAAAGTTGGTGATTATCACTGACTTGTATGGAAACATCTGTTGCTGCTTGTTCCTTGATTACTTAATTGTATGCTAGGAACGTATGATAGACACTGCTGAAACAGGACAACCGGTGCTGCATGTTCATTGATTACTTGCATTGCTCAGGACCGCTGTGAGTGACAGATTGCATTACTTACTTGCTTATGTTTCAGTACTTATTGGTGATTGTTACTGACTTGTATGGAAACATTTGCTGCTGCTTGTTCCTTGATTACTTAATTGTATGCTAGGAACGTATGATAGACACTGTTGAGACTGGACAACTGTTGCTGCATGTTCCTTGATTACTTGCATTGCTCAGGATCGCTGTGAGTGACAGATAGCATTACTTACTTGAATATGTTTCGGTACTTATTGGTGATTATTACTGACTTGTATGGAAACATCTGCTGCTGCTTGTTCCTTGATTACGTAATTGTATGCTAGGAATGTATGATAGACACTGCTTAGACTGGACAACTGTTGCTGCATGTTCCTTGATTACTTGCATTGCTCAGGATCGCTGTGAATGACAGATTGCATTACTTACTTGCATATGTTTCGGTTCTTAATTGTGATTATTACTGACTTGTATGAAAACATCTGTTGCTGCTTGTTCCTTGATTACTTAATTGTATGTTAGGAACGTATGATAGACACTGCTGACACTGGACAACTGTTGCTGCATGTTTCTTGATTACTTGCGTTGCTCAGGACCGCTGTGAGTGACAGATTGCATTCCTTACTTGCATATGTTTTGGTACTTACTGGTGATTGTTACTGACTTGTATGGAAACATCTGATGCTGCTTGTTCCTTGATTACTTAATTGTATGCTAGGAACGTATGATAGAGACTACTGAAACTGGACAACTGCTGCTGCGTGTTCCTTGATTACTTGCATTGCTCAGGACCGTTGTGAGTGACAGTTTGCATTACTTACTTGCATATGTTTCGGTATTTATTGGTGATTGTTACTGACTTGTATGGAAACATCTATTGCTTCTTATTCCTTGATTACTTAATTGTATGCTAGGAACGTATGATAGACACTGCTGAAACTGGACAACTGTTGCTGCATGTTCCTTGATTACTTGCATTGCTCAGGACCCCTGTGAGTAACAGATTGCATTACTTGCTTGCATATGTTTCGGTACTTATTGGTGATTATCACTGACTTGTATGGAAACATCTGTTGCTGCTTGTTCCTTGATTACTTAATTGTTTGTTAGGAACGTATGACAGACACTGCTAAAACTGGACAATAGCTGCTGCATATTCCTTGATTACTTGCATTGCTCAGGACTGCTGTGAGTGACAGATTGCATTACTTACTTGCATATGTTTCAGTACTTATTGGTGATTGTTACTGACTTGTATGGAAACATCTGCTGCTGCTTGTTCCTTGATTACTTAATTGTATGCTAGGAACGTATGATAGACACTGCTGAGACTGGACAACAGTTGCTGCATGTTCCTTGATTACTTGCATTGCTCAGGATCGCTGTGAGTGACAGATAGCATTACTTACTTGAATATGTTTCGGTACTTATTGGTGATTATTACTGACTTGTATGGAAACATCTGCTGCTGCTTGTTCCTTGATTACTTAATTGTATACTAGGAACGTATGATAGACACTGCTGAGACTGGACAACTGTTGCTGCATGTTTCTTGATTACTTGGATTGCTCAGGATCGCTGTGAGTGACAGATTGCATTTCTTACTTGCATATGTTTCGACACTTATTTGTGGTTGATACTGACTTGTATGGAAACTTCTGCTGCTGCTTGTTCCTTGATTACTTAATTGTATGCTTGGAACGTATGACAGACACTGCTAAAACTGGACAACTGTTGCTGCATGTTCATTGATTACTTGCATTGCTCAGGACCGCTGTGAGTGACATATTGCATTACTTACTTGCTTATGTTTCGGTACTTATTGGTGGTTGATACTGACTTGTATGGAAACTTCTGCCGCTGCTTGTTCCCTGATTACTTAATGGTATGCTAGGAACGTATGATAGACACTGCTGACACTGGAGAACGGCTGCTACATGTTCCTTGATTACTTGAATTGCTCAGGACCGCTGTGAGTGACAGATTACAATACTTAATTGCTTATGTTTCGGTACTTATTGGTGATTTTTACTGACTTGTATGGAAACATCTGCTGCTGCTTGTTCCTTGATTACTTAATTGTATGCTAGGAACGTATGATAGACACTACTGAGACTGGACAACTGTTGCTGCATGTTCCTTGATTACTTGCATTGCTCAGGATCGCTGTGAGTGACAGATAGCATTACTTACTTGAATATGTTTCGGTACTTATTGGTGATTATTATTGACTTGTATGGAAACATCTGCTGCTGCTTGTTCCTTGATTACTTAATTGTATGCTAGGAACGTATGATAGACACTCCTGAGACTGGACAACTGTTGCTGCATGTTTCTTGATTACTTGCATTCCTCAGGATCGCTGTGAGTGACAGATTGCATTTCTTACTTGCATATGTTTCGACACTTATTTGTGGTTGATACTGACTTGTATGGAAACTTCTGCTGCTGCTTGTTCCTTGATTACTTAATTCTATGCTTGGAACGTATGACAGACACTGCTAAAACTGGACAACTGTTGCTGCATGTTCATTGATTACTTGCATTGCTCAGGACCGCTGTGAGTGACATATTGCATTACTTACTTGCTTATGTTTCGGTACTTATTGGCGGTTGATACTGACTTGTATTGAAACTTCTGCCGCTGCTTGTTCCTTGATTACTTAATTGTATGCTAGGAACGAATGATAGACACTGCTGACACTGGAGAACTGCTGCTACATGTTCCTTGATTACTTGAATTGCTCAGGACCGCTGTGAGTGACAGATTACAATACTTAATTGCATATGTTTCGGTACTTATTGGTGATTATTACTGACTTGTATGGAAACATATGCTGCTGCTTCTTCCTTGATTACTTAATTGTATGCTAGGAACGTATGATAGACACTGCTGAGACTGGACAACTGTTGCTGCATGTTCCTTGATTACTTGCATTGCTCAGGATCGCTGTGAGTGACAGATTGCATTCCTTACTTGCATATGATTTGGTACTTACTGGTGCTTGTTACTGACTTGTATGGAAACATCTGATGTTGCTTGTTCCTTGATTACTTAATTGTATGCTAGGAACGTATGATAGACACCGCTGAGACTGGACAATTGTTGCTGCATGTTCCTTGATTACTTGCATTGCTCAGGATCGCTGTGAGTGACAGATTGCATTACTTACTTGCATATGTTTCGGTTCTTAATTGTGATTATTACTGACTTGTATGGAAACATTTGTTGCTGCTTGTTCCTTGATTACTTAATTGTATGTTAGGAACGTATGATAGACACCGCTGAAACTGGAGAACTGCTGCTACATGTTCCTTGATTACTTGAATTGCTCAGGACCTTTGTGAGTGACAGATTACAATAGTTAATTGCATATGTTTCGGTACTTATTGGTGATTATTACTTACTTGTATGGAAACATCTGCTGCTGCTTGTTCCTTGATTACTTAATTGTATGCTAGGAACGTATGATAGACAATGCTGAGAATGGACAACTGTTGCTGCATGTTCCTTGATTACTTGCATTGCTCAGGATCGCTGTGAGTGACAGATTGCATTACTTACTTGCATATGTTTCGGTTCTTAATGGTGATTATTACTGACTTGTATGGAAACATCTGTTGCTGCTTGTTCCTTGATTACTTAATTGTATGTTAGAAACGTATGATAGACACTGCTGAAACTGGACAACTGTTGCTGCATGTTTCTTGATTACCTGCATAGCTCAGGACCGCTGTGAGTGACAGATTACATTCCTTATTTGCATATGTTTTGGTACTTACTGGTGATTACTACTGACTTGTATGGAAACTTCTGCTGCTGCTTGTTCCTTGATTACTTAATTGTATGCTAGGAACGTATGATAGACACTGCTGAAACTGGAGAAACTGCTGCTACATGTTCCTTGATTACTTGAATTGCTCAGGACCGCTGTGAGTGACAGATTACAATACTTAATTGCATATGTTTCGGTACTTATTGGTGATTATTACTGACTTGTATGGAAACATCTGCTGCTGCTTGTTCCTTGATTACTTAATTGTATGCTAGGAACGTACGATAGACACTGCTGAAACTGGACAACTGTTGCTGCATGTTCCTTGATTACTTGCATTGCTCATGACCCGTGTGAGTGACAGATTGCATTACTTGCTTGCATATGTTTCTGTACTTATTGGTGATTATCACTGACTTGTATGGAAACATCTGTTGCTGCTTGTTCCTTGATTACTTAATTGTATGCTAGGAACGTATGATAGACACTGCTGAAACTGGAGAACTGCTGCTACATGTTCCTTGATTACTTGAATTGCTCAGGACCGCTGTGAGTGACAGATTACAACACTTAATTACATATGTATCGGTACTTATTGGTGATTATTACTGACTTGTATGGAAAGATCTGCTGTTGCTTGTTCCTTGATTACTTAATTGTATGCCAGGAACGTATGATAGACACTGCTGAAACAGGACAACCGGTGCTGCATGTTCCTTGATTACTTGCATTGCTCAGGACCGCTGTGAGTGACAGATTGCATTACTTACTTGCATATGTTTCAGTACTTATTGGTGATTGTTACTGACTTGTATGGAAACATCTGCTGCTGCTTGTTCCTTGATTACTTAATTGTATGCTAGGAACGTATGATAGACACTGCTGAGACTGGACAACTGTTGCTGCATGTTTCTTGATTACTTGCATTGCTCAGGATCGCTGTGAGTGACAGATTGCATTACTTACTTGCATATGTTTCAGTACTTATTGGTGATTGTTACTTACTTGTATGGAAACATCTGCTGCTGCTTGTTCCTTGATGACTTAATTGTATGCTAGGAACGTATGATAGACACTTCTGAGACTGGACAACTGTTGATGCATGTTCCTTGATTACTTGCATTGCTCAGGATCGCTGTGAGTGACCATAAGCATTACTTACTTGAATATGTTTCGGTGCTTATTGTTGATTATTTCTGACTTGTATGGAAACATCTGATGCTGCTTGTTCCTTGATTACTTAATTGTATGCTAGGAACGTATGAGAGACACTGCTGAGACTGGACAACTATTGCTGCATGTTTCTTGATTACTTGCATTGCTCAGGATCGCTGTGAGTGACAGATTGCATTACTTACTTGCATATGTTTCGATAGTTATTTGTGGTTGATACTGACTTGTATGGAAACTTCTGCTGCTGCTTGTTCCTTGATTACTTAATTGTATGCCTGGAACGTACGACAGACACTGCTAAAACTGGACAACTGTTGCTGCATGTTCTATGATTACTTGCATTGCTCAGGACCGCTGTGAGTGACAGATTGCATTACTTACTTGCTTATGTTTCAGTACTTAATTGTGATTCTTACTGACTTGTATGGAAGCATCTGCTGCTGCTTGTTCCTTGATTACTTAATTGTATGCTAGGAACGTATGATAGACACTGCTGAGACTGGACAACTGTTGCTGCATGTTCCTTGATTACCTGCATTGCTCAGGATCGCTGTGAGTGACAGATTGCATTACTTACTTGCATATGTTTCGGTTCTTAATTGTGATTATTACTGACTTGTATGGAAACATCTGTTGCTGCTTGTTCCTTGATTACTTAATTGTATGTTAGGAACGTATGATAGACACTGCTGAAACTGACAACTGTTGCTGCATGTTTCTTGATTACTTGCATTGCTCAGGACCGCTGTGAGTGACAGATTGCATTCCTTACTTGCATATGTTTCAGTACTTATTGGTGATTATTACTGACTTGTATGGAAACATCTGCTGCTGCTTGTTCCTTGATTACTTAATTGTATGCTAGGAACGTATGATAGACACTGCTGAAACAGGACAACCGGTGATGCATGTTCCTTGATTACTTGCATTGCTCAGGACCGCTGAGAGTGATAGATTGCATTACTTACTTGCATATGTTTCAGTACTTATTGGTGATTGTTACTGACTTGTATGGAAACATCTGATGCTGCTTGTTCCTTGATTACTTAATTGTATGCTTGATTACTTAAGTTCTCGCAACCTAAGTTCTTCTTCACGGTGCTTAAATTCCATTTCACGCTGGTTTACTTCGTCAGTCTGCATCACTGCTTTACCCTTGGTCAACAAATCCTTAATCTCCCTAAATCGGTCTTCAACTGCCATATCAGTCTGTAATCGATTTCTATCCATCATAAGCTGCATCTGCCTACGGTTATCCTCATTCAACTTATGAACGAGGTCAATCAATTGAGCCTGCTGGGGAGGCACAGGCGTAGCAGTACTGCTTGAGTCATTAGCAGTATTTTCAGGGTTAGTGCCTAAGTCCTCTACGTGAACAGATTCTTTGTGTTGATCAGCTGCAGCATCAGCAGCTTTATCAACCCTTGAGGAACCGGCAACAGTCGGATTCTTATCAGCCATTGGCTGAAAATATAAAGGAAATAGCTATTATTTCCTGATTCAAATAAGCACAATTCTAGTCATAATTCCTACGTCAGATAATCACATCTAAATTCATAGATATGAAGGCAGTCAGTCAATCAGGCTGGCACAAAGTCAAGTCAAAGTCAAGCAGTCAATCCCTTCCCCATCCTATCAGTCATCATTTGCCTATCTTAGGTCAAGTTGTGTGGGTAGTCCTTTACTAATTAGGTTACCCTAGGCCTCGGTGACTTGTTCGGGAATTCAGAGTCACATAGTCCATATCATACCAGTAGTTTAAGTATCGGGTGGCCAATCCGATGATTAAACTGCTGCTCTGATACCAACTTTGTAACATCCAAGTTTCCACAAACAGTACACGTCATAATATTTCATTTCATTATGTAATAAATATAACTAATTGTTTGATACCACAGGTCCATCAGCATGAATACTTAAATTACAACAATAACTAAAAGATCAAATGGTGGTCTAAAACTAGCTTCTAAATCTTCAATCAGAGTGCGGGAGACTGAACAAGCTACCCGAGACCGCAACATCATATCAAAATAGGCATCATCAAAATCCATAAGTCTGCTATTCATCAAAGTCCAGATTCACTTAGCCTGGGACGAACTACCTGCTATGGTCTTGCCTTTATCAGCTTTTCCTGAAAAAGAGTTGTCATGACAGAGTAAGCTAACAATGCTTAGTGAGTAAACAGAGTTCCATTAGTTACTACACACATAGAACATACTATCAGTTCCTGTCGGCAATACGTCAGAGACGGCAAAAAGGTTGGGAGACAACCCAGTCAGTATTCCCATGTGTAAGGCCGAAGCCCTACGAGAAGTGTATGGAAACAAGTCAAATAGGAAAGGAATCTGCAGAATTCCCTCCTGTGAATGGAGATCTCACATTCGGTCCTGTCGGATAATGCAGTATGTAGCGGAAAGTATATAAACAGTCAAATAAGCAGTAAGCATGATAAGTATTTACATAAAATGTAAAAGTGAACATGCAATCAAGGCAATTCAAGTGTCTAGCTTCAGTAATGTCAAAAGTATGTTTCTATGATACAATATAGTATTAAAGAAACATGCAGCAACAATCGGGAGTTTCCATACAGTCACTACATTCACCAATAAGTATCGAAATATATGCAAGTAAATAATGAAATCTGTCACTCACAGTGGTCCGTAGTCAGATAATGCTTAACGAGTTAAGCTGTTCAGTTTACTCTGTCAAATCGGTGGGTTCCTGCAGTTCAGTTTCAAGTCTGGTATAAATTAATGTCAAGTTTGTGTCATAATCTATATAACCCTAGTTGTATATTCAGGTTATTGTCAATTCTGGTTATCGAGTCTGAGGTAGTTCCTACCGTCCCAAGGTGAGTCTATTCTTATCAGATTAATACGATTCATCTATTTACAGATGTGTGGCCTTGAAACAAAGCCAATCGTATTACTTAGCAAGGTGAATAGGACATACACATACTAAAGGTTCGTACAGAGTCTGATAATTCATTTGTGCATAAAATAGTTCTGCATCTTGAAACTTACGATTTTTATCATAATTAAACGATACTTTCAATTTCATTAGGTTATTTAATAACTTAATCTGATTTAGGAATTAATCTTATACTTGGAACAAGAACCAAATTCGAATTTAGAGGGACAGATTCGAACTAGTACCATTCGAATCTAATTGATTAGATTCGAAATTCACATCACCTTGAAACCATACCCATAGACTCGAAGCATGTATATAGATTCGAAATCAGGACTTAGACTCGAAGCACATACCTAGATTCGAACCTACATAGACTCGAACACATAGATTCGAACACACACACCCTCGAGTCTAGGTGATTAGATTCGAGACACACACACAATTCGAGTCTAGATGATTAGATACGAAACATACACACAATTCGAGTCTAAGCATGAATCTCTCGAATTTGTTCATCTTGTTCATCGGTTCTTTCCAGGTTCTAACAACTAAATATGAGCATAAATGATAGAGAAATGGTTACTAACCTTCGTCCAAGCTATAACCTTCGACTATGGATGATTTCCAAGCAAAAACAGGTCCTAAACGGAAGCAAATCAGCTTCAAATGAAGGGAAAATGAGCAAACTCGAAATTGCTCTTTCAAAACCGAACCAAAAGACAGAAAAGGGGTCGATCTTACCTCAAATTCGGACGAAATCAAACATGTAATGGTTGATTCGTGAAGAGCTCGACGATCTCTATCCGATGGCGTATGAATCACGAGAATCCGACGGTTCGATTAGGAGGAATTCTAGAGAGAAGGTGAGAGTGTAGAGAGAGAAGGAGAGAGTTCTAGATTTTCCAAACTTAAGAAATGAGGAGGGCTGCCCTATTTATAGGAAAATAGGGAGAAAATCAGATTTTCTACTGAATTATCCAGAATTGACCAATCTTTATTTCCAACAATCCGACTTGCATAAATGTCTTTTAGTCACATTTTTATTCATTTTAATCCGTTTCGTCATTTTCAGTCTTTAATTTGTCATTTAGCTGAATTTTAATTATTAATTTTATTTCAGCTAATTTTGGGCAACTTTTCATAAATAATTATAACTTAATATAATTAACTATTTAAGATTCATGTTTTCAGTTAATTACTAATATTTGGATAAAATTGCTTTATTATCCAAAGTCTGTTGCTGTAATTTGTATTTAATAAATTACGGGCTGTTACAATCTTCCCCCATTAAATTGATTCCGTCCTCGGAATCGACTAAGACAGGAATAACTCCGGATACTTTTGCCTAATCTCGTCTTCTCGTTCCCAAGTTTGCGCAGATCCCTTATGGTATTTCCATTGAACTAACACCATTGGAATTTCCTTGTTGCGTAATTTCGAAACCTTATGATCGATTATACGCTCGGGCTCTTCTTCGTATCGCAACTGCTCATCAATTTGCACGTCTTTCCAAGGAATCACAGCTTCAGCGTCAGCTAAACACTTTCGAAGATTACTCACATGAAATACATCATGAATCCCAGTCATTTCGGCAGGCAACTTCAATCTGTAGGCCTGCAATCCTACACGCTCGAGAATTTCAAAAGGACCCACAAATCGAGGGCTCAACTTCCCCTGTTTGCCGAACCTTACTATTCCTTTTCTTGGCGAGACCTTCAGCAACACTTTATCTCCAACTTCAAACGCAATTGGCTTACGTCTTCGATCATGATACTTCTTTTGTCTGTCTTGAGAAGTCTCAATCCGGTGTCGAATCAACTGTAGTTGGTCATGGGCTTCTTGCAAAATCGCTGGTCCAGAGATCGGCCGTTCACCTGTTTCCCTCCAACAGGTTGGAGTTCTGCATCGACGTCCGTACAAAAGCTGATATGGAGGCATACCAATAGTCGAATGATAACTATTGTTATATGCAAACTCCACAAACGGCAGGTGAGTATCCCAACTTCCACCGAGATCAATCACACAGGCACGTAACATATCTTCTAAGGTCAAAATTGTCCTCTCACTTTGCCCGTCAGTTTCAGGATGATAGGCGGTGCTCATCTTAAGTTCAGTTCCTAGTCCATTCTGAAAAGCCTTCCAAAAACGAGAAGTAAATCTGCTGTCACGGTCCGATACTATAGACAATGGCACACCATGTCTAGTCACGATTTCCTTTACGTACAATTCAGCTAACTTTTCGAGGCGTTCATCTTCACGTATGGGTAGAAAATGGGCTGACTTAGTAAGTCGATCCACTATTACCCATATAGAGTCATGATTCCGCTTTGTCCTGGGCAGCTTCGTCACAAAGTCCATGGTTATATGGTCCCACTTCCATTCCGGGATCGGCAATGGTTGTAGTTCCCCATATGGCTTCTGATGTTCAGATTTGACTTGTAAACAAGTCATGCAATTTTCTACATATCGCCCCACGTCCTTCTTCATTCCAGGCCACCAATATTCCGTCCTCAAATCTTGATACATTTTGGTGGAACCAGGGTGTATCGAAAATTTCGACATATGAGCTTCCGACAGAATTTGATCACGAATACCTCCTGTGACACCCTTGCCACAACAACCACCAATTACAATACACCCAGGATTAATCACCAACATACAATAACATAATGATCTGATAACCTAAATTTAGTGCGGAAGCATTAAAAACATAATTAAAGTAGTGCAACAGTGTCAAAACACCCTACAATGCTATAGGGTACCAAGACTAAGTCTACACACCCATACATTTATTACAATCATCCAGAATATTACAACATTGTCTCATAACATAAATTACCGATAAAATAATGTCGAGTCTCCCAAATCTTCCAAACGACCTAACTAGAAGGTCCAGCAGTAGACTTCCCTTTTCCTGTAAAATAAAAATCAACAACTGGGGAATAAGCGGATGCTTAGTGAATACAGAGATTATGCATTTTATAAATTTTTATGAAGCCCAAGGATAACACAGATGACCAACATCGGATATCCTCTTCGTACACAAAGTACGGACCAGAGCCGCAGCCCCTTCGAGCTCACAGCTCGGCATTTAGACATACCATCTGAGACAAACGTACGATCGGGGATGACATACTGCCTACCGGGCCTAGGAGGGATCAGCTCCAGGTCATATAGCACAGTAACATCAGAGTAATCGATGCGACCCACCGGTCCATCACTAGATGCACAACAACCGAAAGGACATGCAACAAGTAAGAATGTGCATCTAAATCTACGCAAGTTAGTAGAATTCCAAACAATCAATGAAACAACAGGTCTCAGCAGGCAAAGCTTACATAAAACAAATATAAACATGCGAAATCTACTGTACTCACAGTGGGTGCGTAATTATCTTTTAACCGATATTATTTCTCTTCGGGCTTTCAACCGGATTCCACCAAGTACCCCACTGTGGGTTAAACAACACCACAAGGGACCTGTTATATCAATTACAACAATTCCTCGAGTCATTAACCGTTTAAATCTATAAAATCAAGTTTCGTATATTTAGCGATATTTTCCCCCGTTTCGGGTACATATCTAAATTCGAACTATAACTAAAGTTGAAACCCATTTCAAGTCTATATCTTGTCCTTTGCATATTTTCATATCATTTTATATGTTGTATATGAGTTTCATTCAAATTACACGAGTCTAGGGAGTAGTATTCTAAATTTTAGGCATTAAACTCGAATTTAATAGGTTAGATTCGAAATCAAGCATCAGATTCGAACCCCTTATGTCAGATTCGAACATACCTTCGAATCTAGGGTTAGATTCGAACCCCACTTCGAGTCTAGGCCTAGATTCGAAGCCCTCCCCTTAGAATCTAACGGTACACACTCGAATCTAGCACCAAACTCGAGTTTGTTCTTGTATTTCGACTCTGTTCTTGACATATTCGAGTCTGTTCATCATTTCAACTTAAATCCTTCATTTCTAAGGCTAAAATCACTAATATATCATGTATAATACCTAGATTCGATTCTACTATGCATATATTATCACATTCCAGCAATGTTTCGAGCAAAACAAGCTTAAATTTGCATAAAATGATAGATTCGAAATTTTAGTTTCTACAAAACCGAAACCATAATCTTAGAAAGGTCGATTCTTACCTAAATTCGCACGAAATCTGAATTCTGTTTGTAGATTGCTGTTGTACTCCTCGATACCTTTCCGATGACGTATAATTCTCGAAAATCTGACGGTCGGTTTGTGATATATCTTAGAGAGATGTAGAGAGAAAATTTCTAGAGAGATGAAGTAGTGAGAGAGTGTAAACTAGAAAATGAAGCCTATTGCCCTTTATATACTACTTTCGTCATTTTGCACATTTCATCACTCGACTTAACCGGTTCCATAAAATACTGATTTAATCTTAGATTTATCATAAATAACTTTTAAATTCATAATACTCCACAAAATTGATTCTGAGTTCAATTTTCTTAAAAAATAGCAACAAACTTGCTAAATATCCAAATACATAATAATCGCCCAAATTCAACTTAAATATATATAAGTTTTCCACTTAATTAACCAAAATACATCAAATTAAATCCGTGGATGTTACAGCATGGGCTCCACCACGCTCAACTTCGTCCTCGAAGTTACTCGGACTCAAACAGTTTCGGATACTTTCTTAACATTTCTGACTTAGTTTCCCATGTATGATTTGCTCCTTTATGATGCTTCCAACGTACAAGCACCATTTCTATCTCCTTGCTTCTCAATTTCTTCACCTTAGTATCTAACACACACTCCGGCTGATGTGATCTCACCCGAGGAATGTGTGATAGATCACGATTGCCCGATCGTTCTAATGGTTGTTTCAAGTAACTTGGATAGGACCGCGACCCATTGTCTATAAACAAGACAAGAACCTTGGTATAAGTGGAACCGCGACCCGTTGCCTATATATGAGGCAAGAACTTTGGTATAGAGAATGCCACAATCAACCCCACCAAGTTGATTGATAAGTTTCGAACGCCACAAGCTAAAACACTCGATAAGTTCTGAAAGTTCGTAAGGAACAATAAGAGTTAAAAACTCACAATTTTACTCAAAAATGAAGGATGATTGAAATGGTTACATTGAGTGCCTATTTATAGGAGAAAATATATGACCAACTACTTATCTAGATAAGTTGCACAAGCTATCACGATAAGCTATCAAATAAGCAAGACTACTTATCAAAAGGGCATTATTGACATTTCACCACTTGAAGCTTCTAGTAGGTATTAATCATGCAAGTAACTTCTATCTCTTTATCTCCTCCAAGTAAATGACCATAATGTTGAGAAAACCTTCAAAATGCCTTGAATTTAATCTTTGACAAGTTCTTTAACATGGACACCTTTATGGGCAGATTCATGGATGTGGCTAAGGACATATTTTGGGCCCTTTTTATTCTTGAAAATATAGGAAAAAGGCTAAGGTTGAAGTGGGCTTTTATTTCACTCAAATTGGGCTTAAAATGAGGAAGTTATGGCCAAAACAATGCACATGGGTGGGCTTGGCCGAATTTTATTTATTTTTGGGCTTTTGTGGATTAAAGTGAGAACTTGGGCTCCAAAACTTGGACTAATATTAGTCTTCAACTTGGATCAACATTAGGAAGCGTGCTTGGTTGTTTTGCGAACAAACGGGAGCTTGATTCCGACAATATTTAATCATTCCATTGAGAGCATCCTGGAACATCTTGGATTTTGATCTTGTGATAGGTCCGATCTTCCACCTTAACGGATCTTCGTCATCTCGGTCCCTGGACAGGTTCTCATCATTCCCCTCCTCTTGAAAGTGATTTGTCCTCAAATCTTCACCTGCATCAAACAGAGTCAAGTCAGTTACATTAAAAACATCATGAACATTATACTCATCTGGAAGATCAAGTTTGTAAGCATTGTCATTGATTTTCTGCAACACTTGAAATGGTCCATCTCCTCTTGGCATTAACTTTGACTTCCGTTTTGTTGGAAACCGTTCCTTCCGCAAATGAAGCCACACCCAATCTCCTGGTACAAAAATAATCTTTCTTTTTCCCTTGTTTGCTTGTTGTTCATACTTCTTGGTGCGCTCTTCAATGTTGTGTTTTGCCTGCTCATGGATTTGCTTGACAAATTCCGCCTTCTTCCTACCATCTAAATTCAAATACTCATTCACAGGTAAAGGAGTTAAATCCATAGGAGTTAATGGCTTAAATCCATACACAATCTCGAAAGGTGAAAACTTAGTAGCAGAATGCACATTTCGATTATATGCAAACTCAACATGGGGTAAGCATTGCTCCCAAGTTTTCACATTTCTCCCCACTATTGATCTTAATAAAGTACCAAGTGTACGATTCACAACTTCAGTTTGTCCATCCGTTTGGGGATGACAAGTTGTAGAAAACAAAAGCTTTGTTCCCAATTTTCCCCACAACGTTTTCCAAAAGTAACTTAAAAACTTTGTGTCCCGATCCGAGACGATAGTTCTTGGCATGCCATGCAATCTAACCACTTCTTTGAAAAACAAATCTGAAATATGTGAGGCATCATTGGTTCGATTGCATGGAATGAAATGCGCCATTTTCGAAAACCGATCAACAACCACAAATATCGAATCTTTGCCATTTTTAGTTCTTGGCAATCCCAACACAAAATCCATAGAAAGATCAACCCATGGTTCACTTGGTATAGGCAGAGGAGTGTATAAACCATGAGGTTGAACCTTTGATTTGGCTTGTTTACAAACAATGCACTTTTCACAAACTTTTCCAACATAAACTTTCATTTTTGGCCAAAAGAAATGTTCCTGCAAAATATTCAATGTTTTTGCCACACCAAAATGACCCATAAGACCTCCACTATGTGCCTCCCAAACCAAAAGTTCACGTAAAGAAGTGTTTGGAATGCAAAGCTTTGATTCTTTGAACAAAAATCCATCATGTATGAAAAACTTTTCAAAAGAGCCCTTTTCACAACTTTGAAAAATCATACCAAAATCCACATCTTCACGATACAACTCTTTGATTTGTTCAAAACCTAGAATTTTAGAGTCAAGAGAAGAGAGTAAAGAGTACCTTCGTGAAAGTGCATCAGCCACAATATTTTCCTTACCTTTCTTGAATCGGATGACATATGGAAATGTCTCAAGAAACTCCATCCACCTAGCATGTCTCTTGTTGAGCTTTTGTTGTCCTTTTAGAAACTTCAAGGACTCATGATCAGAATGAATGACAAACTCCTTGGTCCACAAATAGTGTTGCCAAGTTTTTAGTGCTCGAACCAAGGCATACATCTCTTTGTCATATGTGGGATAGTTTAAAGTTGCACCACTTAACTTTTCACTAAAATATGCCAATGGTTTTCCTTCTTGCATTAAAACCGCACCAATTCCAACACCCGATGCATCACACTCAATCTCAAAAGTTTTATCAAAATTTGGCAAAGAAAGCAAAGGAGCATGAGTTAAATGAAACTTCAGTTTTTCAAAAGCTTGCTCTTGCTCTTTGCCCCATTTAAAACCAACATTCTTTTTAATCACTTCGGTGAGTGGTGATGCCAAGGTGCTAAAGTTTTTCACAAATCGGCGATAAAAACTTGCAAGACCATGAAAACTCCTCACATCACTTACGCACTTTGGAGTTGGCCAATCTTGAATAGCCTTTACCTTTTCTTCATCAACAGATATTCCATGAGAACTAACCACATATCCAAGAAATACAATGTGGTCGGTACAAAAAGTGCACTTCTTCCAGTTCGCATAAAGCTGTTCCTTCCTAAGCACACTCAAAACACACGTTAGATGCTCAAGATGATCATTCAAACTCTTAGAATAAATCAAAATATCATCAAAGTAAACGACCACAAATTTCCCAATAAAATCACGCAAAACATGGTTCATTAATCTCATGAACGTACTTGGAGCATTAGTTAACCCAAAAGGCATAACTAACCATTCATATAAACCATGCTTTGTTTTGAAAGCTGTTTTCCATTCGTCACCATCATTCATGCGAATTTGATGATACCCGCTCTTTAGATCAATCTTTGAAAACAACTTTGAGCCATACAATTCATCAAGCATATCATCTAATCGAGGGATTGGATGGCGATACTTTACCGTGATATTGTTGATGGCACGACAATCTACACACATCCTCCATGATCCATCCTTCTTAGGTACCAGCAATACGGGAACCGCACATGGACTCATGCTTTCTCGAATCCATCCTTTCTCAAGTAATTCCTTAACTTGCCTTTGCAACTCTTTGGTTTCTTCCGGATTTGTTCTATACGCCGACTTGTTTGGAATGGAAGATCCTGGAACAAAGTCAATTTGGTGTTCGATCCCGCGAATTGGTGGCAATCCTTTGGGAATTTCCTCGGGAAACAAGTCTTCAAATTCCTGCAAAAGAGATTTAATTTTGCTCGGGAGAATACCGGCCAAATCATTTGTGATTAAATAAGCTTCTTTGATCAAAAGAAGCACAAAAGACATCTCCGAATTCAAGGCTTCCTTTATTTCACTCCTTCTTGCAAATGCACAATATTGACTTTCCTTTTCACCCACAAATATTTTCTTATCTTTTTGTTTTTCATTTGAACCTTTTTTGTGTTCATTATTTTCATTAGGCTCACCTTCTTTGTTTTTCACATCCCTTTGAAGTCGGACTTGATCTTCATAAACTTGACTCGGTGACATCGGCACAAGAGTTATGGCTTTGGTTTTATGAACAAGAGTGTACTTGTTGGTGAAGCCATCATGTTTCACATGCCGATCGTATTGCCATGGCCTACCAAGTAGCAAATGACTTGCTTGCATAGGTACCACATCACACAACACCTCGTCTTCATACTTACCAATGCGAAATGACACCAACACTTGTTTCGTCACACGCACCTCACCACTATCATTAAGCCATTGGAGTTTATATGGCTTTTGATGCTTCATCGTCGGCAATCCTAGCTTTTCAACCATGGAAACACTAGCCACATTAGTACAACTCCCACCATCAATGATAACACTACATACCTTGCATTGAACATAACACCGAGTGTGAAAGAGGTTTTCCCTTTGTGCATCATCTTCTTCCTTGGAATGAGTGCTTAAGGCTCGCCTTGCAACCAACAATTCTCCTTCTACAGCCATCTCTTCTTCACCATCCGTGTCTTCTTGTGATGATTCGGAAGAATCTGTTTCAATTTCTCCATTTTCTCTAAGCACCATTACAAGCTTATTTGGACATTGACTTGCAATGTGACCCCTGCCAAGACATTTAAAACATTTTATGTCACGAGTTTTAGGAGCATCAGAATTACCTTTCTCCTTGGAAGGGCTTGTTGGTTTTGGACCAGATTTGGGATTAAAAGATGATGAACTTTCAGGCCTTTTGGAGCTACCCGCCTTCCAGGTATTCATTCTTGATCCACCCCCTCTCTTGAGTTGCTTTTCAATTTTAACCGCCATGTGGACCATGTCTTCAATCTCCACATAATGGTGCATCTCAACACGATCACGAATTTCATAATTGAGGCCATTTAACAACCTGGCCATGGTAGCTTCTCGATCCTCTAGAATGTTGGCTCGGATCATGGTAACCTCCATTTCCTTGAAATAATCATCAACAGACTTACTTCCTTGCTTCAACCCTTGGAGCTTATTGTGAAGGTCACGATAATAGTGACTTGGTACAAAACGTCGTCTCATGACCCTTTTCATTTCTTCCCATGTATCAATGGGTCTTTCTTCGTTTCTTCGCCTACTAATCACAAGTTGATCCCACCATGTTAGTGCATAATCAGAAAATTCAACAACGGCGAGTTTTACTTTTTTACGATTGGAGTAGTCATGGCAATCAAAGATGAACTCCATTTTAGTTTCCCAATCGATGTAGGCTTCCGGATTTGACTTTCCTTGAAACGATGGAATTTTCATCTTGATAGAATTCAAATTGCTGTCTCTTCGGGGCCTTCGTCGAGGAGCTCTTCTTTCAGATTCCCATCCGTCACTTCCTCCATCGTCGTCATGATTTTCATAAGAAACTTGTGATGGCGTGCGGATACGTTGTGGTCTTTCAGTCTCCAATCGGTCCATTCTTTCATGAATTTGGTTGAATTCCGTTCTCATCAATCGTCGCATTTCCTCCATCATGGCTTGAACTTGAAGATTAGGAGGAGGTTGCTCATCCGTCATTTTTTTGCTACAAAATAGAAGACAAAAAGTAATAACAATAAAAATATTATTTCCTCCCCGCACTCCCTTACGTGTTTCACTCAAAATTATGTTCACTCGATTCTCGTGTATGTTGTGTTTGGCTTTTAACCTCTAATGATCTTACCACACCGCCTTTTACCACTCTTTTTAACTCTTAAAGTTCAAAACAAACTAAAAGAAATCAAAATCAAGTGGGCTTGTGGCCTTGAGGAATTCAAAACATACCAAACAACTTTAAGAAGAGATTTGACAAAACCAAATATAACAAGATGAACAATGCTAGTAGTACGTAAATAGAAAAGGAAATGAAAATAAAGAAAACTAACAAGAATTATAATTTACTTTGCGTTCCTTTTTTTTGTCTTTTCTTTTGCGCTTTTTTTTACCCTTTTTTTTATCTTTTTTTTTTGCGATTTCTTTTTTTGCTTTTTTTTTTTTTTTTTTTTTTTTTTTTTTTTTTTTTTTTTTTTTTTTTTTTTGCTTGTGTTTTTGCTTCCTTTTGTTTTTAGGAACAAATGATGCAAAGTATGAATAAACAGAAAAAAAAACTAAAGAACTCGTATGATCCCCTAAAAAATCAATTAGTAGCAACCAAGTCAATTTTTGACAGGATCCACTACAAACATGAACCACAATGCAATGATGAAGAGAAGAAATTAAAATGAAAGGACGAATAGAAAGAAAGTAAAAGATGATACGAATGAAATATAAAGTAGAAAACAAACCAATAGAACTTGGCTCTGATACCAAATGATGTGATCTCACCCGAGGAATGTGTGATAGATCACGATTGCCCGATCGTTCTAATGGTTGTTTCAAGTAACTTGGATAGGACCGCGACCCGTTGTCTATAAACGAGACAAGAACCTTGGTATAAGTGGAACCGCGATCCGTTGCCTATATACGAGGCAAGAACTTTGGTATAGAGAACGCCACAATCAACCCCACCAAGTTGATTGATAAGTTTCGAACGCCACAAGCTAAAACACTCGATAAGTTCTAAAAGTTCGTAAGGAACAATAAGAGTTAAAAACTCACAATTTTACTCAAAAAATGAAGGATGATTGAAATGGTTACATTGAGTGCCTATTTATAGGAGAAAATATAAGACCAACTACTTATCTAGATAAGTTGCACAAGCTATCACGATAAGCTATCAAATAAGCAAGACTACTTATCAAAAGGGCATTATTGACATTTCACCACTTGAAGCTTCTAGTAGGTATTAATCATGCAAGTAACTTCTATCTCTTTATCTCCTCCAAGTAAATGACCATAATGTTGAGAAAACCTTCAAAATGCCTTGAATTTAATCTTTGACAAGTTCTTTAACATGGACACCTTTATGGGCAGATTCATGGATGTGGCTAAGGACATATTTTGGGCCCTTTTTATTCTTGAAAATATAGGAAAAAGGCTAAGGTTGAAGTGGGCTTTTATTTCACTCAAATTGGGCTTAAAATGAGGAAGTTATGGCCAAAACAATGCACATGGGTGGGCTTGGCCGAATTTTATTTATTTTTGGGCTTTTGTGGATTAAAGTGAGAACTTGGGCTCCAAAACTTGGACTAATATTAGTCTTCAACTTGGATCAACATTAGGAAGCGTGCTTGGTTGTTTTGCGAACAAACGGGAGCTTGATTCCTACAATATTTAATCATTCCATTGAGAGCATTCTGGAACATCTTGGATTTTGATCTTGTGATAGGTCCGATCTTCCACCTTAACGGATCTTCGTCATCTCGGTCCCTGGACAGGTTCTCATCACCGGCACTTCAACATACCGGAGCCTTTCATCAACTTGCAGTTCAGTATGGTCGGCCCAATCCTCGTTACTAGAAGTAAATGACTTTCGAAGATTTCCAACGTGAAACACCGGATGTATGCCCGACATCTCTTCAGGCAATTCCAAACGATATGACTGATTCCCCACTTTTTCGGTTATCTTAAATGGTCCGACGAATCTCGGAGCCAACTTTCCCCTTTTTACAAAACGAGTAACACCCCTCATGGGTGATACTTTCAAGTATACCCAGTCATTAACTTCAAAGTTGATCGGTTTGTGCCTTCTGTCATAATAACTCTTCTGTCGGTCCTGAGCCGCTTTCATGTTCTGTCTAATCAACTGTATCTTCTCATTTGTTTCTTGAAGCAAGGCCGGCCCAGCGATTGGTGTTTCACCCGTTTCTCTCCAACATGTAGGAGTCCTACATTTCCTTCCATACAAAGCCTCGAACGGAGCTTTCTTGATCGTAGCGTGGTAACTGTTGTTATACGAAAACTCTATGAGTGGCAGATGATCGTCCCAATTGCCACCGACATCTAACACACACGATCTCATCATGTCTTCAAGTGTTAAGATGGTCCGCTCACTCTGACCATCAGTTTGCGGGCGGTAAGCTGTACTCATTGCTATCCTTGTCCCTAACCCTTCTTGCAAAGCCGACCAAAAATTTGAAGTAAACCGGCTGTCCCGGTCCGATACTATGGACTTAGGCACTCCATGCCTAGAAACAATCTCGTCCATATAAATTTTAGCCAACTTTTCTAAGGAGTAACTTTCTCTTATCGGTATAAAATGTGCGGACTTAGTTAATCTATCGACTATCACCCAAACTGCATCATGTTGGCGCCTAGTCTTCGGCAGTTTCGTAACAAAATCCATAGTAATGTGCTCCCACTTCCATTCCGGAATGGGAAGCGGTTGCAGACTGCCATAAGGTTGTTGATGCTCAGCCTTTACCAACCGGCAAGTCCTACATCGTTCCACATACTGACCGATATCCTTCTTCAATCCCGGCCACCAAAAGTCTGCCTTTAAGTCGTTGTACATCTTTGTGCTCCCGGGATGTACAGAAAATTTAGATTGATGTGCTTCTTCAATGATAACATTTCTCATACCACCATACTTCGGCACCCAAATCCTTCCGTATACACCTTTTAATCCAGACTCGCTAGTTTCCATATTCTTAATCTGTACTCTAATATCCTCAACACCGACATTTTCTTCTTTCAAAGCTTCTAGTTGGGCAGCTTTGACATCGTTAATGATCGTGGAACTTAGTATAGTGGACGTCATCATATAATAGAAATCCTTAGCATAAGCTTTCCGGCTCAAGGCATCGGCTACTACATTAGCCTTCCCGGGATGATAAAGTATCTCACAATCGTAGTCTTTAATAAGCTCCATAGACCTACGTTGTCTCATATTAAGTTCCTTCTGGCTAAAGATATACTTCAAGCTCTTATGGTCCGTGTAAAGTTGACACTTAGTACCGTACAGGTAGTGCCTCCATAACTTCAAAGCAAATGTTACTGCGGTCAACTCCAGATCATGAGTCGAATAATTCTTCTCATGCTGCTTCCACTGTCTTGAAGCATACGCTATAACCTTCCCACGCTGCATCAATACAGCGCCTAACCCTAACCTCGAAGCATCGGTATACACCACATAGTCATCATTGCCTTCAGGTAAGGCAAGTATCGGCGCCTCACTTAACGCCTTCTTCAGAACCTCAAAGGCATCCTGCTGCACAGTTTCCCACACAAACGGTGCATTTTTCTTTGTTAATGCAGTCAGAGGAACTGCAATCTTAGAAAAATCCTTTATGAACCTCCGATAATATCCTGCCAACCCCAGAAAACTTCTAACTTCGGTAGCTGTTTGAGGTGGCTCCCAATTCTTTATCGCTTCAACTTTAGCTGGATCCACAGAAATCCCAGCCCCCGAAATCACATGCCCTAGAAACTGTATCTGTTGCAGCCAAAACTCACATTTTGAGAACTTGGCGTACAACTTTTCTTTCCTTAACAACTCTAGCAGCTCCCTGAAATGCTCAGCATGCTCAGCCTCAGACCTAGAGTATACTAGAATATCATCGATAAACACTATCACCGACTTATCCAACATCGGTCTACAAACCCTATTCATCAAGTCCATAAAGACAGCTGGGGCGTTAGTTAATCCAAAAGGCATTTCCAGAAACTCGTAATGTCCATACCGAGTCCTGAATGCTGTCTTTGGCATATCTTCCTCTCGAACCTTCAATTGATGATATCCCGATCTCAGATCAATCTTAGAAAATACACTAGCGCCATGTAACTGATCAAACAAGTCGTCTATCCTCGGCAGAGGATACTTGTTCTTAATCGTCAACTTGTTCAGTTCCCGGTAATCTATGCACATCCTCATCGTGCCATCCTTCTTCTTTACAAACAATACCGGAGCTCCCCACGGCGATGAACTCGGCCGAATGAAGCCCTTGTCCAACAACTCTTGCAGCTGTGTCATCATTTCCTTCATCTCGGTTGGGGCAAGACGATAAGGAGAACGAGCTACCGGTGCAGCTCCAGGGATCAAGTCAATCCTAAATTCTACTTGTCTTTCAGGCGGCACGCCAGACAAGTCTTCCGGAAACACATCCGGGAATTGTGAAACAACCGGCACATTGGCCAAAGTTCTCTTCTCTGCCTTAGCATCAATCGCATATGCTAAGTATGCATCACATCCCTTTGCAACAAGCTTTCGAGCTTTTGCAATAGTCAGCAAACACAGATCCCCGCTTCTCCTATCCCCATATATACATATCTCACGCCCCTCCGGGGTAGTTATCTTTATCATTCGGCTCTTACACACTATATGGGCTTCATTCTCGATCAACCAGTCCATTCCGACTACCACATCAAACTCGCTGAACTCTATCAGAATCAGATCTAAATTGAAGACTACATCTTCAATTACTAATGTGCAATTTCGGTATACATGATCTACCTTAACTAAAGTATTGCTAGCAGTTTCAATATCAAGTATAGCAGACAACTTAGACAGTGGCATAGCAAGTCTTTGTGCAAACATAGTAGAAACAAACGACCTATTGGCACCCGAATCAAATAAAACTCGTGCAGGCATAGAATTAACTATGAACGTACCCGTGACGACCTCCGGATTTTCCCTTGCCTCCTCTGCAGTTATCTGAAAAGCACGAGCATGTGCCCTCTGTGACTGACCCCGGTGGTTAACTGAACCACCACTCGAACCTCCAGACGATCGTGTTGATGATGGTGCAGCAGCTGTTGGAGCATTCTTTCTACAGTTCCTGCTATAGTGACCCCACACCCCACACTTATAGCAAGCATCACCCTTCTTTGGGCAATCATTCTGAAAATGTCCCAGTTCTCCACAGCAAAAGCAAGCACGTCCGTTAGGGCACTTGCCAAAATGTTCCAGGTGACATTTGTTGCAGTATTGTGACTCGGTGTTGATAGAGTATGCACGAGCACGACCACGATCAGAAGAACCAGATGGTCGGCGAAAAGACTGCTGTGATGAGTATTGTGAAGACCGGGAAGATCCCGAGTATCCTCCCTCCCTTTGGCGCTTCGGCGGTGACGGCTGTGTTGGATTGGTGGAAGCAGCAGCAGACCCGATCGAGTAACCCGACATAATCAAGATCTGTTCTACATTTCTGGCAGCCTCAAGTAAGCCAGCAAATGTAGGGTAGCGGACGTTGCTCATAACCCTCCTAATCTCAATATCCAGACCAGCCTCGAACCTGGTCACTTTCCTTTCTTCGGTGTCCACCTGATGAGGTGCGAACAGACTTAACCTCGTGAACTCCACAGCATACTGGGACACAGTCTTAGTTCCCTGCATCAGTGCCATAAACTTTGCTTCCAACCTCCGGCACTCATCAACCGGACAGTACTGCTGAGTGAATAGGTCCTTGAACTCAGCCCAAGTCATAACAGAAATCTTCTCCAATGTCAAAGCATTCACCATGGCATTCCACCACATAATTGCATCATTCGTGAACATAGCAGTTGCATAACGAACCATGTCCTTCTCAGCACAGTCGCTGA
>JAANYP010005802.1:0-61834 GCA_020465985.1 Centrapalus pauciflorus | reverse complement strand
AAACAAAAAAAAAAAAAAAGAGAGAAAATTTCAAAAATACAAAAAAAGAGAATATCAGAAAAAAGAGTTAAGTCTTAGAAGCATAGGTTCAAAGTGACGAAAATTAGCACAGTCGTTACAAACTCTAAGTGTTTAGGGTTTCACACATAATGCAACTAAATTCTAAGTGTTATACTTTATTTAGTTTGATGTGTTCGTAGGCATAATACATATAGGAAATCTCAAGGCTAATAAAATATTCTAGAAAAAGTCAAGCGTATCACCAACTTAGATGTATGACCAATTGGTCTTAATTTTTATGTACAAGACATACAAACTTTGAGTCTAAATGAGGTATGCAAACTTTCTGGGGATGTATGGCAACATCAAATACATCTGAAAATGGAAAGAATAGAAATATCATATAAAACTGAGAGTCGAAAACATGCAACTCTGTTGTACGTAAGTACAGACCTGTTGTCTCTGTTTAGATTCGGGTTAGCAGACATGTCGCTTTGTTGTACGTCAGTACAGACCTGTCACCGCTGTCTTGCTAACTTTAAAAAATAAACCTTAAGTCAAACTAAGACACTTTGTTGTATGAAAATACAGACCTGTGTCCGATGTTTTTCTTTTAAAGATAGTTTGCAAATACCAACAAGTTAGAATCTTTGTCTGTGTGCCTTGATCATAAAAGTATGTCTATGTCTGAGTCACGTACGATAATTTCCTGATAAATAAAAATGCCAAGGGATATTCCGAAATGTAGAATGTTTAAAGGGGTAAAATACCAACAATCGGCTAAATAAGTGTGTCACGACAAATAATCAAAGGAATCAAAAATTCCTAATGTGTGAAAGTTTAAGTACTGAAAGTAAGTATCTGACATCGCTATCTGATTGAACCTTTCTTAGCCAATGCTCATCAAAAACATTTCGTTTAATTTTTAGCATAGGTTGTAAATTTGTTAAGTATAGCTTAAGTCTAGAATAAATTTTTGGTCAAAATTTTATTTTATTTTATTTTATTTTAATTTTACCTTAGTTTATTTTATTTTATTTTATTTTATTTTAGTTTAATTTTTACTTAGGTAAAAGGTCAAAAATTCTGAGGGTGCATTCAAAGTTGGATAAAATAAACATTGCGTGAAATATCTTGTACCTAGGGTAAAAGAGTTGGCATAGTTTATCTGGTTACACGATACCGTAGAAAAGGGTTGGAAAAGTTGAAGTTATTTCAAAATTTTCGAAATTTTTCTAAGTGTTTGGTAGTTTCGAATCTAGGACAGACTCGAAGTGGTAAGACTTCGAATCTGTCAGTAGATTCGACTAAGGACTTAGACTCGAAGGTTGGTAGTATATATAGGTCAACAGTGAAGTCATTTATTTCTTACTGTTGTCGAATCTACTTCCTCGAATCTAATATCGACGATTTCGAATCTATCTTCGAGTCTATCGCTTTTCTCCTAAACGACATTTTGTCGAGTTTGAAGCTAGTGTGTTCGATTCTACTCTTGCATCTAGGTATAATCAACTTGATTGTACAAGATTCATGTGGTTTTATACACAATTTTAGGCAAAATCATCGAATTTTGAAGGTTTAAGGGTCAAAATAGGGTTTTTACAAAATTACCAAGTTAGGGCCGATAAACAATCAAATTAAAGGCATATATCTGTGATTAGTAACTAGTAGGACTAGTAAATGTAATTTTCTAAGTCCATAAAGGTTAAAATCAAGAGATTTGGTCCTTGAATAAATACGGCCGTTCGAATCTGTTCATGGGTTTCTCGAATCTGTCATTAGATTCGAGATGACCATGACCTTCGAATCTGTCCATTACACTCAAATAGGGACACTTCGAATCTGTTACTTTCGAATCTATTGCTTATTTGCACTATCTAATTTAAATGTTATTAAACTTGTAGAAATTTAATTGTGTTGGATTTTGTACTTAAACAAGTTCAAAATAAAACAGATTTAAATTTAAACAAGTTTATTAATTTTTAATGGATCTAATGGTTTTGTTTATTGTGCAGAAATGGCTATTCGAGCGTTCGTTGCTAAGCACAATATGGTGCTTCATCCAGATCTGAATCTCCCTAAGGCACAGGGATTCCGTCAAGTGATTGATTTTCTCGTTGAATCAAGGATCGGAATTGCACTGTCGCATAATGTGCAGCTTGTGTTACCCTACATTCGTCAGTTTTACGATCATTTGCAGGTAGACTGCTCGGTCACTCCGACAGTTCTACGCACTCGTATTGCAGGACAGCCATTGGTATTCTCGGCTGATATGCTTCGTCAAGTGATGCAGCTGGGCACTCAGGAAGAAGAAGCTGGTCCAATAGAATTTCCTTTGAGTATAAGGCAAGCGGCCTTTCAAAGAATGGGGTACAGCCTCGATGTGACGAAAGTGTCATATATGAAGAGTGGGTTGATCGGGCAGTGGAGGTTTCTAGCGCATGTGTTTATGGTGTGCTTTGCTCCGAAGAAAGCAGGGTTCGACTATATTGTGGCGAAAATTCAGTCGGGGATCGTCGCTATGGTGTATAATCGCCCATATAGTTTTTCGGAGATGTTCTTTTCAGAATTTGTTCACCAGATCACAGTCCCCGAAAATCAACAATTCTTGTTGTACCCAAGGTTCATTATGATGTTGATAAGGCACTTCTTACCGAACCTGCCGCCGTCAAATGACTTTCAGAGTGTTGCCATCTTGGACAGAAGGATTTTCGCTGATTGTTCCTCACACCGAGGAAGATTGGCTGTTCCTGTTGAGCGTCCACTATTCGGAGCAATTTTGGATAGGGAGTTTCAAGCCCCGGAAGATGCCAACTGGGCAGGGGTAGTGGAATTTCAACCGAGACCACAACAACCACAACAACGTCAACAACAACAGCAACCGCGTGCTCAAAGACGTCGACAAAGACCATCAGAGAGTCAAATTCAGGCATCAAGGCCTTCGACAAGTCAGCAACCAGATGTTCCAGAAGCCGGGCCCTCAAATGTTCAAGAAGCCGGGCCCTCAAATGTTCCGAGCGAAGCTGAACAGCTATGTCAGACGCTTAATGAAATTTGGGAGGCAGGGCCTCATGCAAACGAAGATGTGGCTGCAGCATTAGTTGGTGAATTGCTCAGTCCACCAGACGGAGAAGAAGACGTATTTAGAGATGTGGACGAGTATGAGCCAGAGAGGGCTGATAAAGGTCTGACATCATCGGAATCAGAGTCGGAAGATATGGAGGAGCTGGAGGTTGAAGCTCCTGAATCAGTGGCTACAGATCCCAATATTCAAATCGGAACCTATGGATCTAGGTTGGTAGTAAATGAAGCAGGATCAAGGAGAAGAGAGGCAAGGGAATCTGATGATTCAGATTTTGAAGAGGAGGAAGTTGCTCCCTTGGTGACTAGGCAGAGGGCCAAGCGTCACAGGTTTATGCAAGGGACATCCTCAGCGTCCGATGCACAACAACCTCAACCTCAAACTCCAGAACCACAAGCCACCGCTCCACCATCACCACCACCTCAACATGAGCCATATATTCCACCACCATTCATCCCTTCTCCTGTTCAGTCCATTCCATCTACCTCGACCGCCTATGCTGACAACCAGAGGTTTATGCAGCTCAAAGCTCGCGTTGATTTCCAACACGTTCAAATCCTAGGCCTAACACAGGCAATGGGTGAAATTCAGGCACATAATGCAAATCTAGATAATGAAAATGCTGAATTGAAGAAGACTGTAGAAAAAATCCAGGAAGAGAATGTTGAGCTGAAGACGTTCGTCTGCGATCAGGCAGCTGAGTTAAGATCGATGCGCTCCCTCATTGAGCAGTTAATGAAAAATCTTCAGGCTCAGGGGGAGACATCCTGCCGTGATCATGAAATTGAGAGGCCAAGAGAAGATGATGATGAGGACAATCAAGGCAATGATCCCAGCCCAAAAAGACAGAATGAGCCAGTAGATCTTTCTGCTGCTCAGACTGCTCAATCTGAGGGGGAGCCTAGTCTCGGAGGAGAAGTAGGAGGAGCTGGAGGAGAAGCAGGTTCTTCAAGGGCTTTGGATAGTGACATGATAGATGCACTGAAAGACATTGAGGAAGAGCTTATGGAATTTGATTTTGAAGATGAAGTTGAAGACTTGGAGGAAGGTGAGTTCATTCCGGAGGAGGTCGTTGACTAGAAATCGGATGACGAAGTATTAGATGATGAGGACGATCATGTAAATGAGGTGATAATCAATTCACAACCTGTTACGGAGCTATATGTGGGAAATAGTCATAATGTGATTGATATTGACTACATCAAGATAGCCTCAGTTGAAGATAAAGAACTTGAAGAGGCAGAGAAAGAGCCATCTAGAGCTGAGTTGATAAATCTTTGGTTTAAGAAGGAAGAAAAGAAAGATCAGCTGAAGATGAAGAAGAAAATGAGAGTTTCGGGTGCGGGAAGTTTTTCAGGAGGGATTATAAGCTGGTTCTTTGACAGAGAACTGCAGCTGTTTATCTTGAAAAGAAGAGATGGCATCCAATACTTGAGGCGAACCCTGAAAGCGTTCAATACACTGCCTAAGATTGAAGTGAAGGAACTAGCATGGAAAGAACTGGTCAATATAGGCGAAGACCCGTACGCTGAAGTCATGGCGAAAATAATAAGAAAAGAGGGGCGTTCAGGATAGTTTGAAAGGCTTAAGCCGAGATCAGGCAAAAGGGTTGAGGATGGATCAAGGATAGATCCTCATACTGGAAGACCTTGGGCCAGAATGGTGTATGAGCCAGTCAAATGTCTGAAGAAAGTACCTATGAAATCGATGCCACAGAACTTTTTGAGCAACATGAAATGGTGGTACGTCGATAATGACACTGCTGAAGCCGTCATGGAAGATCAAGACGAGAAGGTCATTTTGAAAGTATATGATCCACTGCATTTGATAAATCTATCAAAGGATGACCTGAAGAAGCTAAATGATCAGCCTATCTTCTTTATTGAAGCATGGAGATCTGAAGCCAGGAAATTCCAAAAGGTAGTTAAAGTTTGTATAGATGCTGGTTTATATGCAGGCAGTAGTATATATAGTTCTAGTACTTAAATTTGATGTAAATAATTAGAAGCTATCGTCAAGGGGGAGTCTGTTGGTACACCTTGTGTGACGATAGCAGTCTAATCGATCTAACATTTTGGTTTAGATAATATTCAGAGTATTGAGAATTATCGAGTGTTTTGATATATATGTTTATATGTGCTTGACTGTTATTGATTGTGTGTTTGAACTTGATGTAACATATTACAAGAAGTTCAAACATAAAGGTCAAAGATTAACTCAAGCATAAGTAAAAACATAAAGCACTTAAGTGTTTAAGTGATTTGGCTAGATTCGAATTACATAAGGGTAGACATTCGAATCTGTGATAGATTCGAATGTAGCCCTAGATTCGAAGAGCCCATATTCGAGAGTGTCTTTGTGGACAGACTCGAATGGGCCTTGGGCCAGATTCGAGTTTGGCCCACATCAGACTCGAATCAGGGTCTATAATTAGGGATAGACTCGAGATATAATCAGACTTTTAGCAGAATTCGTGAGGAATTAAGCTTAAGGCGATCTCGAGTTTATCATCAGGTTTAGGTCCGTTTCGGAGAGAATCAGTTCGTAGGATCGTTCGTCAGTCGTTCGTTCAGCCTCTGATAGTCTCCGTGTTTCGTAGTTGAGAGTTGTCCGTCTAACCGTTAACGAGGATTCCGCACTCGTTCACGGATCCGCGTCTAGATAGATCTAGTAGTGGTAGACCTTACAAGAACTTGGCTGGACCTTTCGTCAGTGATTTGAGCATTTCATCTGTTAATTCCTGAAAAACTGATAAATTCCAAAAACCTCTATCTGCATTGTCCATATTCACCTCTATATAGAATTGGAGGTTCGTTTTCTGAACCCATAGCTAGTGCGTCTATGGACATCATGATTGTTGATTTTGATCTTCCAAGACCTTCTATGGAAAACTGAGTGAAATTCGATTGAAACAGACTGCATCTCGAATTATATAGACTGAATCTCGAATTGTCTTGAATGAATCTTGAATGTAAATGAGTGAATCTTGGATGACTGTGAATAAATCTTGCAGAGTGTCGAATGAAATTCGAAGTGAACTGGATGAATCTCGGATGATTCATAGAAAATATCGAATGAAACAGAGTAAAATTCGGAATAAATAGAACAAATTTCGAATGACTCAAGGATACTTAGAGTGAAATTCGAGTAAAAGAAACTGAACTTCGAATGACTTGCAGTATCTCGAATTCCAAATTATGAATTTCGAGTGACTCAGAATGAAACTCGGAATAATACTTGGTGAATATCGATTGAAGTTGACTTAAAACTCAAAGCACACTAATAAGTGAATTCCGAATATAATGACCTCAATTTCGAATCACACTTGGTAAATTTTGAACTTCGAAGCAAAACTTTTGAAGGTCAACGCAAAACACAATATATTCTGAAATTTAACCATTTTTGATAACTTGCAAGTCCAAATCAACTAATTTTGCCAAAAAAAATGCACGAATTGACCTTTAAATTGGGACATACACTTAGTTTTATGCCAAAAATACTCGATTAAAATGCCAAAAATACCCAAAAAAAACTTCAAGAACAGTAACTTTTTCTAACAAATAGAATATCTCCAATTAAATCTTGTATGATTGGAGATGAAATTTTAGACTTATATCAATGAATTCGCCTTGAAAAACATGAGACTCAATGATAAGATTAGATTCAAACACTCAAAGAATCAAAAACCAAATGAGAAATTCAAACATTAGACTTTTTCCAAAAATATATCAAGAAATTCGAGAATATCATAATCAAATGCTCAATTTATTCCATATTAGGCTCTGATACCAATTGATAATGTCAAAATCTAATATGTTAATCAAGATGTAAACAATAGAATCAGGTTAACACAACTAGCCGAATGCTTGATTGATGAGAACTTTGTGAGTACAATACGATTACAATATGAATTCTTACAATGAACAGCTACTCCGCACTTATACATTCATTTCAATTTATATACAAGCACAACTATTACAATATTACAAAACAAGTCCCTAGACTTAATATCTATAAACAAAAACATACACCCAGAAAGATTCACCATGGAAGGGCGTAAGACAATTTGGAAAGCGAGGAAAATTGAATCCTCGTTACATCAACCCATTCAAGATTATAAAGAGTATTGGTCCAGTAGCTTATCGTCTGAAGCTACCACCGGAGCTTAGTAGTGTGCATATAACCTTCCACGTATCCAATCAGAAAAAGTGTTTGTCAGATGAAAAACTTGTTATTCCCTTGGAAGAGATTGATCTAGATGATAAACTCGTTTCATCGAGTATCCGATAGAAATCATGGACCGTGAGGTTAAAAGATTAAAACAAAGTCGTATACCCATTCTTAAGGTCATGTGGAATTCTAGACGTGGTACATAATTCACTTGAGAATACAGGGACCAGTTTAGACGAAAGTATCCACACCTATTTTCAAATGCCAAGACCCCTAAGGAAACAAAATAAATTCGAGACGAAAGTTCCTTAACATGGGGAGACTGTAACAGCCGCAACAAATCATATTTCATATATATATATATAAATGAACAAAAGTATATTATTTCTTTTTAAAAGACCCATGGTCGGCCCCCCCCCCCCCCCCCCCCCTCTTCATCCTTTGACTTTGAATATTTTAATTACAAACCCATCCTCCGTCACCATTCTTCTCTAGATTTGCACTCCATCCACAATCACTTATCATCATTTCGATGACTACTCTTCCTCTATAAATAGATGATCACTTCTCATCTCATTTGATACCTTAGCTCTTGAAACTCCTCTCATCTTTGCTCTCTCTGAAAATTGGCACACACACACTCTTCAATTGTTCTTCAACTCTTCAAGAACTTCTTGTGTTCTTGAGTGACCAACTAATTCTAGACCTATTCTTCTACACATTTGCTTTCTTTCTTCACTTGGTAAGTGAAAACTACATTACCTTTTTCCTTTATTTATGTTAAATACATGTTTAGCATAATACAAATTACCAACAACAAGTTACTTCAAAAACAAAGTTCATCAACAAAATAGTTTTACTTTAAAGTTTGCGTCATCAATTGTGTTAATAAATGTATGAACACACAAATTAAGCATAAAATGTTTTGAAAACAAGATCTAGAAATGAGTTCATGATCTTTTATGCATATGGTTTTTGGATAAACAACAAGAATCACAAGTTGTTACAATGTTAGTGAAATTCAGCTTTTTCTGGCAGAAACATTATATCAACTTCGAAAGATTACAACTAGCTCAAAACTTAACAAAATTAGGTGATTCTTATTCTAGAATTTTAGATCGATGTCTTAACTAAAGATGTGGAAATTTTCATAATTTAATTTATAGTTTTAAACCCCAAATACTTTTACAAACCGAAAGGTCTTATAGCTCATTTGTTGTTTACATATGAGTTTTAACAAATTGTTTTCATAACCTAAACACCTCGAAATATTATCGTTTTTAGCTTGAAAAATTCATAAGGCATAGTAGTTTCTTGAATAAAAATATCAAACTCTAAATCATTTCATAGCTATGTTAACCACAGCCTCCCGAACGTCATCACAAATCAACACGCCGGTCATCTCGTTGATCATCAAAGTGAGTTTCATGGCCCCTATTTTAAAATGTTCATATTATTTGGGGTGAGAATACATGCTCAACAGTTTTTATGGACACAAGTACTTGCTATCAATTTTATGCATTACATAAGGTTACTTCACCACCGCCCTAAAACATGAATCGTTAATTACATCATAAAAGTGAACGTTATGAATAGATCTATTTGGGTTGATGCCCCCATGGGGGTTGGTCGCACCCATCGGTAATGGATGCATAATCATTTGATAATTATTGGTATTTTGATGTTGAATACCACATGGGATATCAGAAGTTAAGTTTCAAGATCATTAGGCTTATGGTAATACTTAAACTATTGGTTCGTTACGTTTACAAACTCTATGAAATCTTGTGTTCCATACCTTGTCAATTTTTTAACGTGTAAACCTATGAGCTCACCAACATCTCGTTGACGTATTTTACTATGTATTCCTCAAGTACTTCAGGAGTCACATGTATAAGTAATCACTCAAGGCTTCCAAGCTTTTGGAGTCACGAAAAGCTGATTTTCAAACATCGTGGAGATTACTTTCGCATAACTAGAATTTCTCTGTCATGTATTTTAATCTCTATTATTCGTGAACTCTCTTATTGTTGTGGTTGTAAAACAAAATTTGTAATTTATGTATTTTTAAAATGTCTCATTTAGAGGTCGTTCATTATGATTGTGAGTTTGTTCCCGTGACATCACGCCTCATTGACGAGTGGGGTATCGGGGTGTGACGAATTTGGGTGTAGGTACGCTTTTCATTATTGACTTAGGAACCCACGTGCGACCAATTTTTGTTTCTTCATTATTAAGCATAGACATTAAGTTCCTTTTGTGTTAATGAAGTTGATATCCGATTTAACAAAGACATGAGAATTAAAACAAACAGAATTATGTAAATGTATCTCTCTAAAAATCTATCCAATTTTTGCATGTTTCCGACAATATTTATTATTATTCTTAGAAGATAACTTCGGAGAAGAATAATTAATATTATCAGAAACTTGTCGTTGTTTATCTTTAGAAAAAACTTGAGCTTCAGCTTTAAAGAATTTTAATTTCCTCAGAGTTCTTCAACAAAGAAGTTTCATTTCTTTTATTTATTTTCCAAATATCCATATTTAGCTCATTTATCTTCTTAGATAAACAGAAATTAATTGATAAAAGATGTTTGACTTTTTCAGCATTCAAACAATTCTCACGTTCAGAGTTCTCCAATTTCTTCATCAAGTCAGATATTTGACATTTAAGCTCTTCTTTTTCAACAATTGAAGCTTTCTTTTTCCCTCCATATTCATCGATCTTTAATTTCAAAGATTAACTTCAGATTCAGCTTGAGTCTTTTCAAAAATCATTTGTGCCAGAAGAAAATCAAACTCAGTAAGTTTAACAATTAATTAGCTTTCTTGAAGTTAATTTTTGAAATCAAATTATTATTGTTTCAAAGATTTTCAAAATGTTGAATTTTCTGTAATAGTTCAACCTTTTTCTCTATCAAATATTTAGCATTATTGTTTGCATGAGATTTTTCTTCATTCAGCTAAATCATACTGCAAATTTATTCTTGTACTTCTTTTCATCATTATTCAGCACTTGCCGTTTAGGCTAGATATTCAGCGAGACTTATGTGTGAAAGCAATAATATCTGCCAAGCAAATATCACGTATTAGATTGAAGAAAAATCAAACATTTAAGTTCTGAAATTCAAGAATTGATTCGCACTAGAAAAATTCAAAGTTAGACTGATATCTTAGTGAAATATAACTCTGAATAAAAGAAACAATGCATTTGACCTTACAAATTCATAGTCAAACTTAGTCAAAGTCAAGTAAGGTCAAACTTCGCCAACTAAAGTCAAAGTTTGTTCAACTTTTAGAAAATAGGTCGAACGAATATGAAATTCGATCAAACTTTAGTTCAAATTCGAATGGATTGGAGTCATGTTCAAATGCACTACAACATAAGTGACTTTTAGTGACTGAAAAAAGTGGCACTAAAAGTCAAAAATCAGTCAGTAAATTGTTTTTGACTTTTTCCTTCTAAAATAAATTTAGTCACTAGTACCATAGGTGCTAAAAGTCTATATCTACATAAAATTTCAGTCACCAAAGGTCAATACTTTTAGTGACTTATGTTTCAGTAGGTATAAGGTGTTTCGCAAAATGTATCGATCCATTTCCTTTGTTTTGCCTACGGAAGGCTTTAGTCACAATAGGTTTAAAAGGACTTTTAGTGACTGAAACTTTCAATCACAAAATCCTTAATAATTTAATTAATATATTTTTATTTTTTTTCTATATATTCGAATTTGTAATATACTAAAAACAATAAAAGTTATATAATATGAATAAAACAAATAATTCCATTACTTTAATTATAAGATGTACACGGTGACATAATTCTAAAATGTCATGAAACTTTTGTCCAAACTTTACATTATCATAAATAAAAACTAGTCAACTATCACATTTCTCGAGCATTACATCTTGAAAGTCTTGCGCCTAAATCACGAAAAAGAAAGCCAACTAAATAACAAAGTAAATAGAGCATTGTTTGGTTTCACCGCTCTGTTCAAGAATATGGTTGTCTCTTCCACTACTGCCTTTAGTCCTAATGGATTGCTGGATCTGCAAGCAACCACAATACATAAATCCTAACAATTAAGGTATCTATATCTATTAATAAAGCAAAATAATTTTACCACATGTCCATCTCTCGTGACATCTCAATTTCGTTTTCCCGCCTATTTTATTACCATAATTCTATTCTAATGTTAAGGAAAGTAAATTAATAATTCTATTTATTTTTTACAAAGTATTGTGATATTTTAATTTCATATTAAATAACACATTTAATAAATCTATATATAGCTAAAAATCTATGGATCAATATTCTATTCCAGTCAGTAAAAATTTTATTTAACAGTATGTATTTTAATTTTATAGTTTATATCGTTTATATGATTTATCTATTGAGTTTTAATTTTAGCATTTAATCATTAAAAATTTATAATTGTACTATACTAATTTAATTTTGTATGTTTTAAAAAAAATATTATTTTATAAATATATCTCATGTAATACATGGGCAAATAACTAGTAAACTATATACAAAAGTGGGTGGGTATGCACACGGATGGAATGTAAGACTTACATTGGAGGCAGAGCTTTGAAATGAACAAATGTCTTCTGCTTGATCCGTCTGGTGACCAGTAACCACAATTAGTATTGTACCAAATGGAAAATCATAGTTATCAAAAAAATGTCCACAACACAGTATTGTTGTGTAGAATCAACCGCTATTCCATACCTTATAGTGAAAGCATAGACAAAACATATGTGGAACCTGTGTATAACCCACAATATTAAATCCTCCTCCTTGTTCAATTCGTAATCGTTTATATAAAGAAAACTTGAATATCATGATTAAGCAAGCAAAAACACAAACTGAGAAAAAACTTTGCCAATCGTCGTTGGAGACTCGAGTGCCAGCTCAATTTATAGGAAAAAAGCATTTAAAAATCTTAGCAAAAACAGCCCCAATAATGTTCTCCTTGTGAATTATACATTACAAAGACAACAATCAAAAATACAAACATGCATTTACTACAACGCTCAATAAGCAACAGAAAGCTACTCAAAAGTGCTATAAAACCCCAATGCAGTTTCCATTGAGCACCATGAAACTGCAGGAAAATGCTGCTACAAGAGAACCCAAAAAATCTATTAAACACCCAAAAAAAAAGTTTTAAAAAATAGTCATAAAGTAGCTTTAAATAGCTACAAAGTCCCACAGAAAATTTCCAAACACAGCTTCAATTAAGCAACAAAAAACAGAGAATTTCTGCAAAATATTAGTCTGAAGACACAACCACTAAATAGACTTAAAACTGCAACGATCAATCCAAGGCCATGGATGTTCTACTTTTGAGCCAAGAAATAAACTCTAGCTAGTAGAATTGATTGAAAATAAAATACTTCCTGACACAATCACCAAGGGAAGTGTTTTAGTACAGGATCACTATACTTTATTTTTAGTATAAATATCTGAGGTTATGATTGATGAAATTGTATATAAAAAACATATAAAATTGTGGCAAAAGCTAGTATCCATAGAAACAAAGTAAAGCCACCGGAAAATATATAAAGACGAATCATCCGGTTTTCAACATGTATTACACAATATTCAAACACAAGAACCATATAATCTCAAATGAAAACACTTTGTGTTACGACGTGAATATGAACCTGACAAGGAAACAAATCAGAAAGCATTATAAATACATAGAATAGGTTTTTCTATTGTAATTAAGTTTCTGCACGTTCAAGTTTGTAATTGCTTTTGTTTAAGTTTTCATAAGCCTCTAAGGTTGTAAAACCCTAAGAACAATTTGTGTTCTTCGTCTAATCAAACAGATTAGAGGTGATTGTAATCATTGAGTTTAGCAATACAAGCAATTTTGTTTATTCATTTATATTTATTTGTTATGGATTCTGAAAGCTTTTATTAAAATAATTAAGTGTTATTCCGCAAACTTCTTAATTAGACTTTGATTCAGTACAAGATTATTGGTTTATACTCTGATCAATTCAAGTCAGTTAATCTTAGGTAGTTACATTCAGATCCTGACAAGTGGTATCAGAGCCAGGTTGTTCTTTGTTTCAAAGTCAGAAGCTTTCTTTTACAAAATTTTAATTTTCTGCAATGGAATTTGATAATAGCAGTAGTGGATCTGGGCAAGGACTCAAAGTGCCTATGCTCAAGCCCACTGAGTTTGAGATGTGGAAACTCAAGATTCAACAGCATATTCAATTCATTGATTATGCCATATGGGAAGCTGTTGAATTTCCTCCTGCAGTTGATCCTGAACTTGATGCTGAGGGCAAACCCATCAAAACTCCTCCAAAAACTGAACTTGAAAGAAAGGCTAGAATGAATGAAGTGAAAGCTCTTACACTTCTACAAATAGCCATTCCTAATGCTTATCAACATCAGTTTAAAAAGTTTTATACTGCTCATTCTCTTTGGATTGCTTTAGAGAAAAGATTTGCTGGGAATGCCAGTACCAAGAGAAATCAAAAGGATCTTTTGAAACAGCAGTATGAGAACTTTTCTTGTGGCAAGAATGAAAATCTTACTCAAATCTTTGACAGGTTCAACAAACTGATAAGTGAATTAGAGAGTGCAAAAGTCAGTCTGGATCAAGATGAAGTCAACAGAAAATTCTTTAGATCTCTTGGTGAAGAGTGGACAGTCTATGCTGCTCAATGGAGAACAAAAGACACTCTTGATGAAATTGAAGTGGATGATCTGTACAACAGTCTGAGAGTGTTTGAAACTGAGATTGACACTAAAAAGAAATTTTTTTCTTATAATCACAACACTGCTCTACTGTCATCTGAAAAATCTAATTGCAGTGATTCCTTTTCAGGTGGTGATGGTAACTCTACTGAAGCTCCCTATGAAGCTTTTGTTGCCAATGATGGACTGTTTGCTCTAAATGCTGATGATCTAGAACACATTCATCCAGATGACCTAGAAGAGATGGATCTAAAATGGCAACATGCAATGCTAACCATGAGGGCCAAAAGTTTTCTTAAAAGAACTGGCAGATCCAACTTTCAAGCCAGAGCAGAAGGCAAACCAGCTTTTGATAAATCAAAAGTTGAGTGCTTTAAATGTCACAAGTTTGGCCACTTTGCCAGAGAATGCAGATCTCAAGGTCAACAGTCATCAAGGCCTCAGCAGACTAATCAGGCTTCATCATCACAAGCACTTGTCTCTCAAGAAGACAATGTGTTTGACTGGAGTGATCAGACAGAGGAAGAGTTTCAAAATCAAGCTCTAATGGCAGAAACATCAAATGTCTCCTCCACTGAACTACCATCTGAGGTAAATTCTAAACTCTGCTCTCAAACATGCAAAAATATGGTTAAAAAGTACAGAGATCATAATGAGAGCATGTGTAAAACTCTAGCTAAGATGGAAGAAAGGAGATATGAATACATGCAGGCCATAGAAGATCTTGAAAAACAGATCAATGACTATAAGGATAATGAGATTCAAATGGGACATGATAGAACATATCATGAGTGGGAGAAAAAGGAGCTGAATAAGAAAATAGAATCCCTAAAGATAAAATTAGAAGAGACTGAACAAAAGGTGTTAGAGGCTAATTAGAAACTAGAATCTGTCAATATAGATCTAGGAAACTTCAAATTGGCAAATCAAAAGCTGGAACACCTAATGGAAGTCCAATTTAAAGATAGGTTAAAATCTCAGCTCAATCCTAAAGAAGGTATAGGCTACAGAGCTACTCCACCCCCATACAACAACAAATACATTTATCCAATGAGTGAGGTTGCTGATAGGCTTATTAATGAACCATTAGATGAGTGTATGACCACTGTAGATCCTATCCTTGAAAACAGTCCTGAATCTAAAGATGATCTGATTCAAAATAGAGACTGTGTGTGCACAACAGTTGAGAAAGAACACAAAACAATGAGTGCACCTATAGAAATCCAAATCTCCAATAAGAAAGGAAAGGAGAAGATAAGTGTATGCAATGCTGTTCCACAGGTTTTTGTACCTTCTAACTGTAACACTGCATCTTCTTCAAAGAATAATAAAAAGGGTAAAAAAGTTCCAGTCTGCACATGCCAAAAGCATGGTGTCCAAAAGTTTCCCAAACAACAGCAGGTAAGAGGAAATCAAAGGAACAAGAACCAGATACTGTCCAATAAAACTGGTTTTCCAATCCAAACAGTCAAAAAATGTATCCATTGTGGCTGGAAAAATCACTTGGCCAGGGATTGCTTTTATAAACCATCTGTTGCAAAACAGTTGACCACAGGTTTCTGTACCTTCTAACTATAACACTGCATCAGTTCCAAAGAAAACAGTTGATCACAGGTTCTCTAAAGTAAATAAGAAACAGTCCACACACCAAAAACAAGTTCTGGCTAAACCAAAATTAAAGTTTAAACAAATATGGTGTGTTAAAGGTACAAATGAACCTGTTGATACAAATGTTGAAACTACCAAGTCTAAAGTTGAGACTACTAGTACAAATTCTCAGGCTGTCAGTACTACAGCCTCAGTTCAGACTGCTAGGCTCAAAACTGGGATTGGTAATGGATCATCTGAGACTGTTATTAATAAGGATGGACAAAATACATGGATACCTCATGTGATAACTAAGTACTCTCCACAAAATCCATTAGTGGATCTCACTAAATATAAGAAATCAAAGACAGTGTTTAGTTATGTTAATGCACAAGGACAACCCAAAACCAACTTGGTTTGGGTTTACTCCACTACTAACTAAGCTTTTATTTGTGTAGGGCAACCACAGGTCACCTCATAAAACAAGATGGCATTTGGACAGTGGATGCTCTAGGCACATGACATGCAATTCTGAGTGCTTGTCAAATTTCAAAGGCTTTGAAGGAGGGTTTGTTGCATTTGGAAGAAACCCCAAAGGAGGTAAGGTTACAGGTAAATGTACTGTTAATGCAGGCAACATGATTTTCAATGATATTTTGTATGTTGAACAGCTTATGTATAACTTATTAAGTGTGTCTCAAATCTGTGACAAACAAAATATTGTTTTGTTTACAGATTCTGAGTGCATTGTCCTTTCAAAAGATTTTACAATTCCTGAAAATCTTGTCTTACTAAGAACACCAAGAAAGGACAATGTATACTGTTTGGACACAGAACTTTTATCCAAATCAAGTAATTTAAGCTGTTTAATATCCAAAGCATCATCCAATGATTCTGCTCTTTGGCACAGACGGATGTGTCACATGAACTTCAAATCCATGAATGTTTTAGTCAAAAAGAACTTGGTAAGAGGTTTACCACAAAAGGAGTTCATATGTGATGATCATTGTGTAGCATGTCTTAAAGGCAAGCAACACAGAACTTCTCATAAGGCCAAAGAAGTAAATTCAATCTCATCTGCACTTCATCTGATTCATATGGATCTATTTGGTCCAACATCTGTTCTGAGTTTGAATAAAAGGGCTTACTGTTTAGTCATTGTTGATGATTTCAGCAGGTTTACTTGGGTTTACTTTCTCAGGTCTAAAGATGAAACTTCTGAGCTAGTTAACTCATTTATTCTTAAGATAGAAAACCAATCCAACTCAAAAATTAAGGTGATACGATCAGACAATGGAACTGAGTTTAAAAACCATATTCTAAACAGTTTTTGTGAGTCCAAAGGTATTACTAGGCAATATAGTGCACCAATAACACCACAGCAAAATGGTGTAGCTGAAAGAAAGAACAGAACATTAATTGAGGCTGCTAGAACCATGCTAGCTGATTCAAAACTGCCACTGAGCTTTTGGGAAGAACCATGCTAGCCGATTCCATAATAGACTACCCTTAATGGCCTTTTTCAAGGCTTTTGGATGTCCATGTACCATTCTTCACACTAAGACTCACTTAGGTAAGTTTGAAAGTAAGGCTGAAGAAGGTTTCTTTGTAGGATACTCAAATCAAAGCAAAACCTATAGAGTATATAACAGTGTGTCTAAAACCATTGAAGAAAGTGCCAATGTTGAATTTAATGAAAATACTACAAATGTCAAACGTACTGGTCCTGATTGGTTGTTTGATTTAGATTCACTAACAAATTCTCTGAGCTTTGTTGAGTATACTGCAGAATCTGATGCAAAAAGGATTGAAGCTGTCAACACAAATTCTCATGCTGGTAGCACAAATGATCAAGCTGTTGGCCCAAAGTTTCAAACTGCTACAGATTCTAATAGTTGGGATGAGTATACAATTATACCACTTCTGTCTTGTGACCCTCCAGGGGTTCTGAATGCTCAACATGATTCAAATCCAGACAATGAAGTGCAGCTCCCAAGTCCTGAGAGAACAGCTCCAACACAAAGGGAAACAGTCGCAGATTCAAGTCAAGCTGTTCCAGAAGCTGAACCATCCACTGGTCCTGATAGAGATGATACAAATCTTGAATCTGCTTTCCAGACAAATAGAGAGCCTACACTCAGGGTTCACAAGTATCATCCTCTCAATCAAATAATGGGTGATCCACGCACTCCTGTGCAAACAAGGACAATGGTTCACAATGAGACTGCTGCTGCTGAACCAACAGTTTCTGAATTTAGTCTAGCTGCATTTGAACACGCCTGTTTCATGTCTCAGCTAGAACCTAAAAAGGCTTCAGAAGCTTTGAAAGATTCATCCTGGATTGAAGCAATGCTGGAAGAGCTACTGCAATTCAAGATTCAGAATGTATGGACACTTGTTGATCTTCCTAAAGGAAAGAGAGCCATTGGTACAAGATGGGTGTTCAGAAACAAGAAGGATGAGAGAGGGATAGTCATCAAGAACAAAGCAAGACTAGTAGCACAAGGGTACACTCAAGAGGATGGAATAGATTATGATGATGTCTTTGCTCCACTGGCAAGAATTGAAGCAATTAGACTGTTTTTAGCTTTTGCAAGCTTCAAAGGGTTTAAAGTGTATCAAATGGATGTGAAGTCTGCTTTTCTATATGGCACAATTGAAGAAGAGGTCTATGCGTGTCAGCCTCCTGGTTTTGAGGACTACAAGTATCCAGACAGAGTCTACAAACTAGACAAGGCTCTCTATGGACTCCACCAAGCTCCTAGAGCATGGTATGACACTTTGTCATCATCCCTTCTATAGAATGGGTTCAAGAGAGGTACTCTGGACAAAACACTATTCACAAAGTCCATCAAATCTAAGATTCTACTTGTACAGATATATGTTGATGATATCATCTTTGGGTCAACCAATGACAGTCTGTGCAATGAGTTTGAGGCTTTAATGCACAAAAAGTTTCAAATGAGTTCAATGGGAGAACTCACCTTCTTTCTAGGATTGCAGGTCAAGCAGAAGCCCTCAGGTCTCTTCATAAGTCAATCAAAGTATGTTAAAGACATACTGGAAAAGTTTGGGTACAAAGATACCAAAGCTGCAAGTACTCCTATGGATCCTCACAAGCAGCTTCATACAGACAAAGATGGAATAGATGTGGACATTCATCTATACAGATCTCTTATAGGATCTCTTATGTATCTAACATCTTCTAGACCTGATATTATGTTTGCTGTTTGTGTGTGTGCTAGGTTTCAATGTTCTCCAAAAGACTCTCATCTGCTTGCTGTTAAGAGAATCTTTAGATATCTCAAAGGTCAACCACATTTGGGCCTCTGGTATCCTAAAGACTCTCCTCTTGAATTAACAGCCTATTCTGACAGTGATTATGGAGGATGCAACATTGACAGAAAATCCACAACTGGTGGATGTCAATATTTGGGAACAAGATTAGTCTCTTGGCAGTGCAAAAAGCAAACAACTGTCTCCATTTCATCTACTGAAGTAGAATATGTAGCAGCTGCAAGTTGTTGCTCCCAAGTGATGTGGACTCAGAATCAACTGAGAGACTATGTTATGAATTTCCTATCCACTCCCATTTATATTGACAACTCAAGTGCAATTATCATTGTACAAAATCCAGTGAAGTTTCCCAAAACCAAACATATAGACATTAGATTTCACTTTATAAAGGACTGTAATGAGAAGAAATTAATCCAAGTTACCAAAATTCATACTGATGATCAGTTAGCTGATCTATTTACAAAACCATTTGATGTAGGAAGATTCACCTTCCTAGTATCAAATATTGGCATGGTTAATATGGATTAATTTGTTTTTCTTTATTCTTTCTTATTCCATGAAAATGCTTGATTAAGGGGGAGCCACTGTTTCATTAGTAGTTACTTAATTTTCAACTAACAGCTTGAGTTTTTCTCAAGCTGCTAGTTCATTTTCTCAGACTGTTAGTTGTTTCACTTGATCTGTCAAAGTATGCAGGGTAATCTGGTAATTTCCATAAGTGGGTGCGCGGGTTAAGATATTTTCAAAACCTTTAAAGGTTCCAGTTTCGTTCAATTGTAACTACCAGTTGCAAAATATCTTCCACAACCCTTCTTCGATTCTCTGAGTAATTCCCACAAACATCTCTGCAACCCTACTTCATCGATCATCAATGGAGTTTGTAAAAGAACACAACTGCCTTCCCTACTCTCTCAAACACGCTGATCTTGAACCGTTCCATGACATGATGGACTTCCTTTGAAGTTCCCATATCCATCATGCCCTAACCATTAATCCCACTATCTACATCTCTCATATAGAACAGTTCTGGAAACAAGCCTCCCTCAAAATAGTTATGGAGTCACGTCTTTGACATCCAAAATTGATGGCAACACTGTTTCTATCACTGAGGAGATCATACGCCAACACTTGCATCTTCAATATGCCTCAGGTATAACCGACCTATCCCTTACTGCTTTACATAACGGTCTTCATAATATTGGTTATAGGGGACCTGCTGAATCTTTTACTTTCTTTAAAACAAATTTTGCCCCTAAGTGGAAGTATCTTGTACATATTATTCAGCAATGTATAAGCCCAAAAAGAACTGGTTGGTCAGAATTTTCATAAATTATAGCCACTGCCTTAGTGTGTCTATCAACGGGTCAACAGTTCAATCTTCTACTATGATTTTTCAGGGTATGCTAAGGCATCATGCCCTAAAACACGGAAAATTTTTGATGTATCCTAGATTTTTGGCTGAAATTATTGCATGAACTTGCAGTAATTTCAATATACATAAAAGGATTCATGTTTCCCATAGGCACTCTTTACCATCAATAAAACGACTTCTAAAAACAAGTGCCAATGTTTTGACTGTTGATGTCCCATTGCCTTCTGCAATGTTGGACATCATTCCAAGAAACAGAGGAGAGGGTCCTGAGCAGGCTCAGCCTAACATTACTGCTTCACCCCCAGGACCCTAACCCACTCCTCATGATACTCAAATGCCTTCAGTTCCTATTGTTAAACCCACATCCACAATCATATTATACAAAAGGAAAAGATGTCCGGGAGCTCCTTCCTCCTCAACCCTCTTACAAGAGCCAAATAACCCTGTGCAGGAGGACACTTCTGCACAGAATATCCAAAGGGCACCCATTGAGGACACTCCCAACCTCAATCTGGAGGTGGACATCTCAACAGAGATTGTCCGTATGGGTTCTGTGGCTGACACTACTGTTGCATCTACACAAGAGGCACAGGACAGGGTCAACATCCATAAGACCACACCCATGGCAACAGACGGTGTGCAAGCACCATCTGGAAGTCCCCAGTACAAAGAACAGAGGGGCCCAGAATTTTTTACTTCTGGAATTCCTGCCAGTGATATATCACAAGCACCACATTCGTTTGCTGATCTTGAGGCTAGTCTGCAACTCATGCTATTGACGGATCCTCAGCTGCAACCTGTTGTAGCAATGTTGGAATACTATCAATCCATGATTGCTGCACAGGGGGCACAAATTATTGCACTAAGACAGACAGAAGCTGCTCAAAATCAGAGAATGGATTATCTCCACAGAGGGTTCACCCTTTGTGGCAATAAGATCATTAAATTAGAGGAACTGATTCGAACCCACTTTGCAAAGGTTGTAGGTCCTCCTGACCAAAACAATGCTTCCAGAAAGGGGGAGAATCAGGAGATCCCTCAATCAGTCCAAGCAGCTCCAACAGTCCAAGAATCTAGGCTTGCAGTCCCAACAGCTGCTCAAGCTGTTAGCCTAGAAACTCAAGCTGCTTCTACAAGAGCAACTCGAGTTGTTAAAAGAGAAGGAATTCAGGCTCCCATCAGTACAATCCAAGCTACATCGTCTGCAACCAAGGATAAAGGCAAGGGTATTCTCATTGAGTCTCCAAAGCACAAATTTTCTTCTAGAGAAGCCCAGATTGCCTTTGATGCTGAAATTGCCAGAAAGATAACAGAAGAACAAGATCAAGCTTTAGCCCAGCAAACCCATGCCCTAATGAAAGATGATGAAACCTTAGGTGATTACCTAAGAGGGTTTGTGGTCAAGCAGAATGAGAAAAAGAGAAAAATGCCAACAGGGCATTCAAAGGCCGAGCATAGAAGATTCTTGATAAATTTTGCCTTTTCTGCTTGCATCCCAAAGAAGATGGCTCAGTCTATGAGCACAGAGAGGCTGCAAGACATCCATGACAAAGAAATGGAAAAACGTAAGGTAGCCAAAGTCTCCCAAGAAGTTCAAAGATCACAAGATCCAGCTCAAGCTGGTATAAGTAATGTTCAAGCTGGTGTGAGTGATACTGCTCCTTCTGTTCAAGCTGCTGCTGCTATTCCCCAATCAGATACAATTTCACAGGCAAAGCTTAATCAGGATAAAAGGGTGATGTTTGAGCATCAGCTGCAGAAAGTGATGGAAATAGAGAAATCCTTAGACCAGCATGACTTCACAAAACACTTTATTAATTACTGGTATGCTAAGCCAATGGACAACATTGACTTAAGATATCAGTTTGTAGTAAGAAGGGAATCCAGTCCTAAGGAAGAGTATAAGAGCCTAATGCATATAGTCCAAGGAATGACCAGAGATGAGCTCACAAGAATGCATCATGTTGGGTCTGTAGCACAAGTCAGATCCTCTCTTCCACAAGTAAAACAAGCCATCAAAGATCTGAAGAGCATTTTTGATCCTGAGTCAAAAAGGAAAGATATAGAAGATGCCAAGGAGATGAAGATTGCATAAGTTGATCTTTTTGTCAAATCAAAGACTTACAGACTCAAATTTGCAAATGGATCCGGTATGTACTTCAATTTTGAATTTTATGATCTTCCAAAGGCTTTGTTACTTCAAATGAGATCAGTGAGCATATATTGTGATAGAGAAGATCTAAAGAAAGAATTTTTGAAGGCAGTCAATCAGAAACTTGCACAGTTGTAAGTTTTTGAAAGCCTTGGTTTGTAAATAACAGATTGCTTGTTTTATTTCCTTATTTGTATAAAACTTAAAGTCTTATGTAAAGAATTTAAGTTAGGGGGAGATTGTTGGGAAATATTCTAAGTAGTTCAAACTGTTAGTTAGATTTCTCAGACTGTTAGTAGATTTTCTGTGTAAGTTTTCAAACTTCATGCTGTTAGTTGAAGAAGTTCGAGCTGTTAGTATAAAAGTTCAAGCTTCCAGAGTAAGTTCACTCAAGCTGCTCTGTTCAAGCTGCTAAGTAATTCAAGCTGCTCAACAATTTCATAAACAGAAAGTGCTGATATTCAGGAAAAGATATGTACATGAAGATTCCAGCATATCTACTACCAGAGAAGTCAGAGTCCTTCAAGGAAACAAATCAGAAAGCATTATAAATACATAGAATATGTTTTTCTATTGTAATTAAGTTTCTGCACGTTCAAGTTTGTAATTGCTTTTGTTTAAGTTTTCATAAGCCTCTAAGGTTGTAAAACCCTAAGAACAATTTGTGTTCTTCGTCTAATCAAACAGATTAGAGGTGATTGTAATCATTGAGTTTAGCAATACAAGCAATTTTGTTTATTCATTTATATTTATCTGTTATGGATTCTGAAAGCTTTTATTAAAATAATTAAGTGTTATTCCGCAAACTTCTTAATTAGACTTTGATTCAGTTGAAGATTATTGGTTTATACTCTGATCAATTCAAATCAGTTAATCTTAGGTAGTTACATTCATATCCTGACATTCCTGAAGAGTGGATCATGATGAGAGCCTCAAGGAAGAATGATATGTACATGATGGATATGAATGTATCAGACTCTTCGATGGTAACAATTTGTCTACTATATAAACCTTCAGAATCCGAATCTATACTATGACATAGACGCATAGCACACTTGCATCTAAGGAAAATGAACTACATTATGAACAATGGTTTGGTGCAAGGTGTTCCACTGAAGAGTTTTCAGTTCGATGACAAGTGTGTCCCATGCAAGAAGGAAAAACACATAAGAAGTCACACAAGTCAAAGACTCAGAACTCGATAGCTTCCACCTTCGATTTGCTGCATATGGATCTCTTCGGTCCAATCAACAAAAGGAGCATAGGTGGTAGTTGGTATTGTTTAGTTATTACTGATGATTATTCATGTTTCTCTTGGGTTTTCTTTTTAGGTACATAAGACGAAACAGCTGGAAAGCTGATTGGGTTCTTAGACCAAGTCGAGACCTCATATGGGACAATGGTAAAACGTATCAGGAGTGATAATGGAACAAAGTTTAAGAATGCCGTAATTGGTGTATATTGTCTAACTAAAGGCATAGTCCATCAATTTAGTGCACCTTATGAGTCACAACAAAATGGGGTGGCAGAACGTAAGAACAGGACTCTGATTGAGGCAGCAAGGACCATGCTCTCGGATTCAAAGCTTCCTACCATGATTTGGGGGAGGCAGTGAATACCGCGTGTCATGTTTTAAACCGGGTCTTTATTGTCAAGTCACTAAACAAAACCTGTTATGAAGTTCTTAATAAAAGACCACCAAATTTAAGTAGCTTTGAACCGTTTGGGGTATAGTGTACTTTACTGAAAACAAAACATCAACCAAATTTTGGTGAAAAGGCTGACGAAGGATACTTCCTAGGTTATGTTCCTAATTCACCAAATAAGAGGGTTTTTAACAAAGCAAATGGTACTGTTGAAATTGTCTTTAACATTGACGTAACAAGTTATTCAGATGAACCCCAAACTGGTCCTGAATGGTTATTTGATTATGACTCTGTGTTTAAATCATTTAACATACAATTTAGTGGAAATGCAGGTACAGTGGAAAATGACTTCTCGTCATTAAACCTTAATGACAAGTACCGATGTTTTCCAAAATCGAGCATTCCATCAATATTTGAGCCTACAACGACAGAAGATGGGTCTCCAACAGAGAATGAACCTGAATTACCTAGAAATGAGAAGCAGACGAATAATTCTAACTCCGAGAATGAACCTGAATTACCTAGAAAATACCGTCTGAAGTCATAACCCCCTTAGGTGAAATAGGATCAACCTTGGGAGATAATCTTCAGGTTGATGAGATTAAGACATCAAGGATAAAAAAGGATCATCCAATTGTGAGTATCATAGGAAATCCAAATACCGGTGCCAGACCTAGGAGTAGTGTGAATAATAACACCGGTACTGTTATCGATGATCAACGACTCCGAGGCATTTAACACGTGTTTATACTCGTGTTTTATCTCACAAGTAGAGCGGAAAAATGTGCAAATGGCACTGAAAGATAGTTCTCGGGTTGAAGCCATGCAAGAAGAACTGTCACAGTTCTGAAAACTTGAAGTATGGGAGTTAGTGTCGTTACCTCGAGGAGAAGTCTCTATAGGTACAAATGGGTCTTTAATTACAAAAGGGATGATCGGGGTATAGTTACTCGCAACAAGGCAAGACTCGTGGTAAAAGGGTTTAACCAAGAAGAAGGAATAGATTATAACGAAGTGTTTGCACCAGTGGCGACGCTTGAGGTGATTCGACTGTTTCTGGCTTTCGCGTCCTTCAACGGGTTTAGGGTATATCAACTCGACGTCAAGAGTGCATTTTTGTATGGCAAGGTGAAGGAATTGGTGTATGTCGAACAACCGCCAGGGTTTACTGATCCAAAGTATCCCGACAGAGTATATCGACTTGATAAGGCTCTGTATGGATTACATCAGGCACCTAGGGCTTGCTATGAGGCACTTTCAACGCATCTTTAGACAATGGGTTTGAGAGAGGGAGAATTGATAGTACACTATTCGTGAAAAGGAAAGGCGAAGATTTTATCTTAGTACAAGTGTACGTGGACGACATCATCTTCGGGTCGTCAAACGAACAAATGTGCAAGGACTTTGAAAAGGTTATGAAGTCGAAGTTTTAGATGATTCCTATGGGAGAGCTGAACTTCTTTCTTGATTTACAGGTTGAACAAAGGAAAGAAGGAATGTTTATTCATCAGACGAAGTATGTCTACGACATTTTGGAGCGCTTCGGGATGGAAGGAACAAAGTTGATCGCACAATGTAGTACTCCGATTCAAGTGAATCATAATCTCGGACCGGGTAAAGAAAGTGAACTGATGTGGATCCGACTTTATACGGGCCATGATCGGGCCACTTATGTATTTAACTGCTTCTAGACCTGACATACTATTTGTTGTGTGTATTTGTGCAAGGTTTCAAGCAAATAAAAAGGAGATGCATATGAAAGCCGTGAAGCGAATTCTGAGATACCTGAAGTCAAAATCGAAGCTGGGACTTTGGTATCATGCTGATGGAGATCTGGAATTGGAGGCGTACACGGACTCTGACTATGGTGGAAGTAGCTTGAACCGGAAATCAACAACTGGAGGGTGTCAGTTCCTTGGAGGGAGGCTCGTATCCTGGCAATGCAAGAAACAAACATTGGTAGACGTATCAACGTGTGAGGCCGAGTATGTCGCTGCTGGTAGTTGCTGTTCACAGGTTCTGTGGATTCAACAACAATTGTGGGATTACAGTTTGACTTATACTCATAATCCCATTAGGATAGACAATCAATCAACAATTGCCATAACAAATAATCCAGTTAAACACTGTAAGACAAAGCATATAGACATAAGACATCATTTTATACTTGATTGTGCTAAAAGAATTTGATAAAACTGGTAAAAGTTGCAACGAAAGAAAATAATGCAGATTTATTCACAAAAGTATTTGATAAATCACGCTTTGAATTGTTAGTTCAACTAAATGGCATGCGAAATCCGGAGTAACTTGACCTTAGTAGTTTTTCTTTCTTTTTAGTAGTAACTTATTAGTTTAGCTTCTTAGTTTGTTTTACTGAAAAATGAAAAACAAAAGAAAAAAGAGAGAAAACCATAAAAATATCAAAAAAAAAAAAAAATGAGAATATTGAAAAATGAGATAAGTCTTAGAGTCATGTGTTCAAAGTGACGAAAATTAGCACAGTCTAAGAAACTCTAAGTGTTAAGCTTTCACACATAATGTACCTTAAAATCTAAGTGATATACACACTCTTGTTTGATATGTTGGTAGGCATAATACATAAAAGAAATCCTAACAGCTAATAAAATAATCAAGAATATGTCATATGTGTAACTAACTTAGATGTATGACCAAAAGGTCTTAATTTCTATGCTAGAGACATACAAACAATTTTTATGAATGAGTTATGCAAATTTATCTGGGAGATGTATAGCAACATCAAAATACATCTTAAACAAAGAAAGAAAAGGTTTTGAAAAATAAAGGAAGTCAAAACAAGTCGCTTTGTTGTACGTGAGTACAGACCTGTCACCGCTGTTTTGACTTAAACTAGCAAGATAAGTCGCTTTGTTGTACGTGAGTACATACCTGTCACCGCTGTCTTATTAACATAAGAGAAACTCTAAGACAAACTAAGACACTGTGTTGTATGTAAATACAGAACTGTGTCCGTCGTTTGCCTTTAAAAGATAATTTGCAAATACCAAAAAGTCATATTCATTGTGTGTCTGTCTTGATAATAGAAGTATATCTAAGTGTGGGACACGCAAGGTAGTTTCTTGATAAATAAAAAGGCCAAAGGAAATTCCAAATTGTTTGAATTTTTGAAAGGAAAAACATACCAACAATCACCTTGAAGTGTATATTACAACAAACAATCAAAGGAATAAAAATTCTAAGTGTGAATGTGCAATACTGAAAGTGCGTTTGACACCGCTATCTGATTGAACCTTCTTTGACTATTTCGCAAAAATGTTCAGTTAGTGTACTTTTATCTTCAAATTTCTACAATTTAATAAAACTTTATTATATTTTAGTTTATTTGTTTATTTTAGTTTATGTTATCTTATTTTTAATAAATAGGAACGAGGTCAAAGTTACTAGGATGCATTCTAGTTGGAAAAACAAAATTTGCATGATGATCAGTCGCTAAAAGTGAAGGGTTCCGGGGTATGTTGAAAAAGTTGAAAATTGTTCAGAGTTTTTAAAAACTTATGATTTTGTGACTGTTTAACGAAGATAATGTCTGTTTCTCTTGAACTTAATTCTAGTGTTCGGTTTACCTTCTAAACCATCAAAGAATGTAAGTAAGGAGAGTTTCATTGCATTTTTATCGTTGAATAATGGATTTTTAGTGTCCGGCTAACATATTATGACTTGTTTCATGTGTTGATTAAGTCTATATAGTGTTAGAATTGGAGTTTTGACCGAAGTACATATTCTTCAGCTGACAAAGGTGATTCGTGAACTTCAATATCTTAATGCCCTGTTGGATCAGACAGAGACTGATCAGCAGCAGAAGATTGCAAATCTGGAGGCTATACTGGAGGAGTTGTTGAAAGATCGTCCATCTCAGGGGGAGAATTGTAGAGAAGTCAAAGAAGATGGCCAAAACAGTGAGCTGGCAGATCTTTCAAAACAATAATTTGCTCAGCTTGCTGATCCTCATGGGGAGTCGGTATTCATAGCCGCTGACAAGGGAAAAGACAAGGATTCAGAGTTGAGAGAAGTAGCTGAAGATATGATCTGATTGGAGAATTGTCAGGGTTGGATGAAGAAGAAATGAGGTTCGACTTCGAAGATGTGCCTGATTGGAATTCAAACGATGAAGGTGTTAGGAATGAAGATCAGAATGTGATAGATATGGAGATGCTAAAATCTATACTAAATGGTGAATTACATTTTGAAGTGTGAAGTGATTGATTTAGCTTAGAAGGAACTTATAAATCTTGGTAGATGATTCTTATGCTGAGGGGTTTGCAAAAACAATCAGCAGGGAGGGTCGTTCTGGAAGATTTGAAAAGTAAATCCAAGAGTTGGTAGAAGAGCTGTTGTTCAAATAAGAACAAATCTTCTGACTGGTAGGACATGGACTAAGTTAGTCTACAAACCTGTGAGGACAGCGAAACTGGAGAGGCAGTCATGGAGAACAAAGAAGAAAAGTTGATTTTGAGAGTCTACGATCCCTTGCATCTTGTTAATCTATCTAAAGATGACCTGCACAGACTTCATGATCAGGGAATTTCTTTTGATGAGAATTTGAGATCTGAAGGCAGGAAATATCATAAAGTTGTCAAAGTGTGTGTTGAGCAGGGACTCCATGCAGGTAGTAACTTAATAAGCCTAGTTCTATAGAGTAATGAATATCTACTAGAAGCCATCATCAAGGGGGATTTTGTTGATACACCTGATGTGACAATAGATTTCTAGTTTCGGTATTCATAGTCTCTTAATATGATAGTCCATTGCGATCAATGAACAACAACTAGAAGCTATCGTTAAGGGGGAGTCTGTTGGTAAATCTGGTGTGACGACATCAAACTAGTTTTGTTATTGATATCATGATTAGGTATGATGTTTACATTTGCATGTTAAGTTCTAGACTATCATATTAAGTTCTGGAAATAAGTTCTAGATTAAGTCCTAGAATAAGTTTTAGAATAAGTTCTAGGAATAAGTTCTAGAATAAGTTCTAGGAATAAGTACAAGGAATAAGTTCTAGAATAAGTTCTAGAGTAAGTTCTAGAGTAAGTTCTAGAGTAAGTTCTAGAATAAGTTCTAGAAATATGTTCTAGAATAAGTTCTAGGGATAAGTTCTAGAAATAAGTTCTAGGTGAAAATAAGTTCTTACAGGTGAAGGTAAGTTCGTGAGGAGCGTCTTCACGAACTTATCGGCTATATAATGAACTTATCTTTGTGAATTCAGAGATCTTTGACGGCTCAGAGATTCTGTCGAACTTGAGAGAAAATAGAGCGTCCGTTCATTTTATTCAGAGACTTTTGCAGAAATTAACATTCAGAGCTCGTATCAGTGCACGAACGAACTTGTGACATTTTAGAGAGTCGTTTTGGAGAAATACACGTGTCGGGTCGTTCGTTGTATCGGCTATCATTGTGTTCGTCTCCGTTTTTCATGTGTGATCGATCCGTTAAACCCTTACGAGGATTCCGCACTCTTTGGATGGTGTCGCGTCAAGATCAGATTCGTGCTATAAGTTTTAGGTGAAGATAAGTTCTTACAGTTGAAGATAAGTTCGTGAGGAACGTCTTCACGAAGTTATCGGCTATATAATGAACTTATCTTTGTGAATTCAAAGATCTTTGATGGCTTAGAGGTTCTGTCGAACTTGAGAGCAAACAGAGCATCCGTTCGTTTTATTTAGAGACTTCTTCAGAAATTAACATTCAGAGCTCGTATAAGTGCACATACGAACTTGTAACATTAGAGAGAATCGTTTTGGAGAGATACACGTTTCGGGTCGTTCGTCGTATCGGCTATCATTGTGTTTGTTTCTGGTTTCCGTGTGTGATTGATTCGTTAAACCCCTAACAAGGATTCCGCACTCGTTGGAAGGTATCACGTCAAGATCAGATCCGTGCTAAAGGTGACCTTTCACGCCAAATTTTTGAAATGCGAAATCTGGCTGGATAGGTATATCTTTATATTATCTCAAGATGTTTCCTAAGCGTTCTTTTGTATCAATGAAAACTTGAAATTCTACTTTGTTATTTTATAGATCCAATTCATTGGCCATGTTGTATCTGTCGAAGGTATTTCAGTTGATCTGTCTAAAGTCGAGGCTGTTCAGAAGTGGCAAACGCCTCGCAATGCCTCGGAGATTTGAAGGTTCCTTGGATTGGCCGATTGCTACCGGCGATTCATTAAAGACTTCTCGAAGATATTTGTGCCACTTACAATGCTAACACGAAAGAATACCCCTTTCGTATGGGCGGATAAACAGCAAAAGGCTTTTGAAACTCTGAAACAAAATCTTACTCAAGCGCCGATCGTAGCCTTACCAGAGGGTAATGATTACTTTGTTGTCTATAGTGATGCATATAGTACAGTAGGTTGTGTCCTCATACAAAGTGGAAAAGTCATTGCCTATGCTTCAAGACAATTGAAAGTTTACGAGAAAAGTGAACCAACTCATGAGCTTCAGTTCGCTGTCGTTACCTTTACATTAAAAATCTGGCGTCACTATCTTTACGGGACTAGGTGTCAGCTTTACACTAACCATAAAAGCTTTAAACACCTATTTACTCAAAAGGATCTGAATATGAAACACAACGGTCATTGGAGCTCATCAAGGACTACGACTGTGAGATCCAATATCATCCCGGCAAAGCCAACGTGGTCGCGGATGCTTTGAGTAGAAAAGTGTATCCTGAAAAGTGTTGCTATACCCTGACTCCTGTTGTGTTCTCTTCTGATCTTATTGAAGATATTGAATCTGCTCAAGTTGAAGCACTGAAAGAAGAGAATCTTTGTTCTGAAAATCTCAAAAGGCGATTGCAATTTCTGTCTATTAATCATTTGGGACTTCAATGTCTCAAGGGAAATCGAATCTGGATTCCTAATTATGGTTCTATACGCAACACTCGTCTACCTGAAGCTCACAAGTCCAAGTTATCTATTCATCCTAACAGCTCAAAGATGTACTTCGATCTTAAAGTTGCTTATTAGTGGCCGGGAATGAAGAAAGACATCAGCCAGTTTGTTGAAAGCTGCAGAGTCTGTCAAAAACCCTTCGAGAATATGCAACCACTACCAGTTCCTGAGTGGAAGTGGGAGCATATAACCATGGACTTCGTTACGAAATTGCCAAAAACCAAGAGACAGCACGACTCCATCTGGGTAGTCGTGGATCGCTTAACGAAGTCAGCACACTTCATACCGATGAAAGAGACTTATTCCCTTGATAGACTAGCACAAATGTACATCACCGAGGTTATTTCTCGTCATGGTGTGCCGAAGTCTATCATCTCTGATCATGATAGCCGTTTCACTTCGAGATTCTGGAAAGCGCTGCAAGAGGGGATGGGTACTCGAATATCCATGAGTATAGCTTACCATCCTAATGCAGATGGTCAAAGTGAACGCACTATCTTATCTCTAGAAGATATGCTCCGTGCCTGCGTTCTTGATTTGGGTGGTAATCGGGATGACCATTTGCCTTTGGTCAAATTCTCATACAACAACAGTTATGATTCCACTATCAAGATGGTTCCTTTTGAAGCTTTGTACAGAATAAAGTGCAAAACTCCTACCTATTAGCGCGAAACAGGTGAATCGCCTTTAGCAGGTCCTGCCCTTCTACAGTTGACACTTGAGAAAGATTCAACTTGTTAGGAGGAACATTCTTGAAGCTCAAAGGAGACAGAAATCTTATTATGATAATCGTCATCGATCAATCGGTTTTGCAGTCAACGATTGGGTGATGCTGAAAGTATCCCCAATGAAAAATGTGTTGCGGTTTATAAAGACAAACAACCTAGCTCCAAGATTTATTGGTCCATTCAAGATCTTTGAAAAGATAGGGAATCAATCTTATCGTCTTGAATTGCCGACAGACTTAAGCGCGAATACATCCTGTATTCCATGTTAGTCATCTACGAAAGAGCTTGGCTGATGAGAGAGAAGTGCAGATACCGCATGTTAATATGCAAATGATTGAGAAGCTTTGTGTGGTTGAAGAGCCCGAATGTATTCTGGACTCGAAGACCAAAATGCTTCGAAATAAAGAGGTGCAGATGGTGCTCGTTCAGTGGAAACACCACAAAGGTTCGCATCAGTCTTGGGAATCAAAAGATGTCATGAAAGCTACGTATCCAAGTATGTTCGAACATAGCTAACTTCGATGACGAAGTTTGTGCGTGGTGGAGCCCATTCTGTAACAACCTCGCTTTTAACCCAACTTTAATTTATGTATTTGATTCAATAATGTAATTTAATTACATTATTTGTTTTGTAATTTAATTAAGTTATATATGTGATATAAATTGTTAAGATGGTGAAATTTAAAAGAAATGTAATATACAAAAGTGGTGGGGTTAAATTGCACATTGTGCTAACTTGAAAATATAAAACCCAAAATGAAGCATAAATGCTCCTTGTCAACAATTAAAGAAAAACTCACAAATTCTCTCCTTTTCTATCTACAACATACGGCTTCCTCAAACATTTCATCAAGGATCATAAATTCTTGCAATTAAATTGAAGATTGAATCAAGAGATGGTTACAAACAAGTATCAAGCAACAAAATTTACAAGATTTCAAGGTAATATTTTTAAAATTTGGAATATACAAGGGTTAATGTTTGGTTTTGGTAAAAACCCAATTTTAGATTTAGAGCATGAATGTTATTGCAAGTTAAATGTTCTCATGGATTAGTGTAAATCGAGTATCATAGAAGTAATATACCAAGTTTCAGCCCTTGATTCGAACTAAAACAAAGATTATCGAAATTACTATGTGTTTTTGGTGTGTGTGTGTGTGTGTTCGATGAACTGTTGAAAAACAGTAAAAAAGAAGCTAATTTGGTATGTTTAAATATTATGTTTTATGTTAAAAGTGTTGAAAGAATGCATTTAAATTGATATTAACTTTTTTCAATCACAAACTATGAGTAAAGTGGTAAAACGAAATCTGGAAAATGATTAAGTGCTTGATCCGAATTCGGATGAGGACCATCTCGGATCCCATCTCGGATGGTAGTTGATCCAAACTCGGATACTCTGAGTTTCTGATGTTCAAGATTCGGATGCCTAGTCTCGGATGGCACTGATCCGAATTCGGATGATTCGAATTCGGATGGCCCAATTCGGATGACCCATTTCGCATGATTTTGAAATATGAGTGTAATATACTTATGTGTGTTAAAGTACAAAGCTTATAAAATGTTCTTATAAATATATATATATATATATATATATATATATATATATATATATTTTATATATATATATATATATATATATATTTTATATATATATATATATATATATATATATATATATATATATATATATATATATATATATATATATATATATCTTTTTGAGACTTCAAAGAAACTAAGAAAGTGTAAAATGACTGAATATGAGTTAATGAGTTATCAGAATCAGATCAATTAAAGTTTAAAAGCTAATGTTCCTGCAATGATAAAATTCTGGACAGGTTCAGATAAATTCTGAACAAAGTATTAAAGTTAAAGTTATTGAGAGTGGGTCAAAGATTTGTAAAGCTAAGCTAAGTCCAGAAAGACAAAGATTAAAGATTTAAATCCTGAGATAACTCAGGTGGTGGAGAAATCTGCTTGATAAGACAACAGTTCAGCATAAACCAGAACCTGTGAGTTATAGATATTCAGTTTTACATGCTAGATTCCGGTTGGGAATTATTGTTGTTGATAGTTTACTTTGGCATTCATACATGCTCAGCTGGATTTTGACCTGTGCTCACCATGGTTTGGTGATGCCTTGTGGATCATTATTACTCTGATATTCCCCCCATGATGATTGCTGGTAGCTAGCCCAGTATAACTGGATAGCTTCCACTAAAAGCGTGAGCGTGGCCTGGACATCATCCAACTCTATGATTACTATGTCTCAATCATGCATGGTTGTAGCGGCAGTTAAGAGATATCACACTAGACCTCATGATCCACTTGTTGAAATGCACGTAATATGAAAATCTGTATTCTCACTAAGCATTGCTTATAGTTGTTGTTTAACCTTTTTACAGGGAAAGATAAGGGAAAAGCACCTGCCGGACCTAGTTTATAGGTCTTTCAAGATCTGCTGAAGTTTTCATAGCCCACTGCTCGAACGATCCATTTGGTACAGATTGGCAGATGACTTTTGTGGTGGTTTGGGTAGATTTGCTTTGATTGTATGATGACATGTATTAGATTATTTTTGTACCCTGTATAAGTTTAATTTGAAAACTGTAATCCGTACTAAAATTGTATTAAACTTATCCTAAAATGTTTGTACTGTAATTTGAAATTCTACAACTTAATTACTCTATCTTAGTTTTGATTGATATCGTTTTGCAAATTGTGGGACCTAGACATTGAGGATTGCCCCGTAAGGGGAGGTCTTCACAAAATATATGTCGATGATATTATATTTGGATCTACTGACCAAAACTTTTGTAAGGATTTCTCATCCCTAATGGAGTCCAGGTTTGAGATAAGTATGATAGGGGAAATGAACTTTTTCCTCGGATTACAAGTCAAACAACTTGTAGATGGGATATTTGTGAACCAGTCGAAATATATACTTGACATTCTCAAGAAGTATACATTAGACTCTTGCACGGGGATCACAACTCCCATGCCTTCAAACTTTAAGTCAGACACTTATCCTGCCGGGAAAAGTGTCGACAACACAACTAACAGAGGGATGATTGGTTCTTTTATCTATCTTACGGCTAGTAGACCATATATAATGTTCTCAACATGTATTTGTGCTCGCTTTCAGGCCGACCCAAAAGAATCACACCTAACTGCGGTAAAACACATTTTTCTTATCTTAAGGGTACACCCGATCTTGGTCTATAGTATCCAAAGGGAACCAATTTTGATCTTACCGCATTTTCAGATGCTGATTTTGCGGGTTGTAGAATCGATAGGGAAAGCACTTTAGGCGGAATACAATTTTTAGGTGATAGACCTGTGACTTGGTCTTCCAAAAAGCAGAACTGTGACTCCACATCCATAGCTGAGGCTGAGTATGTAGCAGCTGCAAGCTGTGCTCTCAAGTGCTGTGGATGAGAACACGATTACGTGGTTATGGATTTTCACTTACCAACATCCCAATATATTGTGATTCCAGAAGCGCAATTGCTATCTCTTGCATTCCCGTGCAGCACTCATGAACGAAACACATAGACATCTGGTATCATTTCATTAAAGACCACGTAGAAAAAAGAACAATTGAAATATATTTTGCAGGCATGAAATTTCAACTTGCAGATATATTTACAAAGGCTTTAGATTAACATTATTTTAATTCTTTGTATCTCAAATCGGCATGTTAAATCCACATTCTAGTTAAATTCCAGATATTGTCTAAATAACTCTATTTCAAACAAGTCATTGTTTGAAAATCCTTTACTTAGAAAATATCTGTTGTTTAATTTTAAAGGTCGTGCAACAAAATTCTATTCCATAGTTCTTTATCTATGTATATTTGTAATGATTAATGATCCTGATAGTTGCTATGTGAATTGTTCAAAGTTGAGTGAGACGCTGATTATATCCAGGTTTGTATGTATTTAAATGGGTAAAAAGGTTCTAGGTAGATCTAATAGGATAATTGTGTAGTTGAGGGGGAGTAAAATCAGGATGTATAGTGTACATTAAATTAGTTTTTATTTTTTCGTATTATATTCTTAGGTTAATTTTATTTTTCTTAGGTTATCTTTCAGAAAAACACAAAAAGATTTTATGTTTTATCTAGTCTTTTTATTTGTCTTGAATTATCAAAAAACTCAAAAAGATTTTATTTTATGTCCTAGTTAAATTTTTTTGTTTAGAATAAAAACTCAAAAATGTTTTTTTTGGTTCTTATTTCATTTTTTTTGTTAAGTCTTGATTAGTAGGTTAATTAAAATAATGTTGAGCTTAGTTATTTTGTTGATTTTAGTTAAATTTAATTATGCCTTAGTAATTTTTTTATCAAAAGAAAACACAAAAAGATTTTTATTGGGCTCCTTTTTATTTTATTTTATTGTGTTTAAGTTCAAATTAATTAAGCCGAAAGTGTTGGTGTAATCGGTTGGTGTTTGACCCAAATTGAGGAGATACACGTGGATCCCTTCATGACCCGACCCGAACCACCTATTTAAATAGGCGGAATTTGTTTCTTCTCCTTTACGCTTCATTAACTTCATCTTCTTCAAACTACCGACCCCGACCCCACCGCCATTACCAACATTTTCAAGCTCTAAAGATTGATTCTCGGTCATTATCTTCTGTGCTTCTTGCATTTTCCATTAATCCACTACCAGGTAACATTCCTCTTACTTTATTTTCCATTTTAAGTTCGGTATACGGTTTTTAGAATTTCAAATTTTAAAGGTTATAAACGCTGATTTTTGCATTTTTATGTTAGTACATCAGCCATTATTATGGTAGTGCAGTTAAATAAAATGTTCCTTATCACTTTTTAGGTTTAGGATCTGTATTTTCATGAATTTTTGTATTGTTCACATTTGCATGTGCATGAACACCTGAGATGAAAATATATCTAAGTACAAAACTCGGATCCACCCGAAATTCGGGTGATATACACATGGTTTTACACTTAAAATAAATTTTCAGTTTCACAGTTCTATTATTCATGGACCCATCTGAATTCGGATCACATGCCAATATACTTAGTAATTTATGAATATTGTTTGTGGTACATCCGAATTTCGGTTTGTCCCATATTATAACATTCATATCTTCATTTTAACTATGTATATATCTCGGACGACCCGAAATTCGGGTCCATACGAATTTCAGGTCCACTCTGAAATTCGTAAAGAGGAAAAGAAAAGAAAATATACTATTATATATATATATATATATATATATATATATATATATATATATATATATACTAATAAAGCATTTAGTTAAGCACAACTTATCATGCATGATGTACAACTTAACAATGCAACTTCTTGAATTTTAAGACTTACAAGAACTAAAGCATGATGTACAAGTAACTTTTTGAAAACAATTGAAAACGAATTTTATTTTGAAATTTTGAATTCTTGGAATATGGTATTTCTTGGAAAGAGTCTCTCCTCCTTCCCCACGCCTCCTTCTTCCCACGCTTATCGGTTACAACAGAACCTGCTCTCCTTGCTACTCTCTGTTACAACAGGCCCCTCTTCTAAACCTCAAATGGTTAGTGGGTGGTGCAACTTTATTGGGAAAAGAAAATCTGAAACGACTCTCGTCCTCTTCTTTTTATTTCTCAAACCCCTCAAAGGTTTCCACAGCCATACTAACGAAGATTTTCTTCCTGTTTTAAATGGCTACCCTAAATTGAGAGCTTTATTTTGGGTGCAAAATGGAAGGAAATGTCAAGCAAATGCCAGTGTTGTCTCAATTCCATTTTTGAGTTTAAGGATGGTCCATGTTATTCCGTATAATGCACAGGATACATAGTGTCATGATTTAAGTGTGTCGACTTGTATTGCGGGGGTACGTCTTGCAGGGGGAATGAATTATGTTGAACCTTTGCTCCACCGCTTTGGAATTCTAGGACCAGATGGTGGCACAGGAGTTGGGCTCTCCAAGGGTTTGGAGCATTTATCCAGGGGACCGTTCTCAAAAATTTTCAAAGGATTACCGGTGCTTGTCGAGGAGGTTAGGGAGAGTAAAAGTAAGCTGCCCACTTTGCAGTTTCAACTAAAAGTATCTTATTCACGCTTTTATCTAACAATATTTTCCCATTGTTTTCCCCAGATGAAAGCAAGGAAGAGGAGCATAGCGTTTACTTGCACTTGGGTACTACAGATGATGTGGATCGAAGTTCTACAATTCTGAGGATTCTTATAGAGAAGAGAGGTGTTGGCATACAACTTTTGAGTGTTTTATAGTTAAAGCAAACAACAGCAAAAGATACTCGGTGAATGACAAAAAGAATTTGCCTGGAGCAAGAAGGTATCCTGTTGAATCAATGACGGTGGGCATTTGCTTCATTACTAAATTCTTGTTTATTCATGGATATTATAGCGTCATCATAGAAGATTTTTATACATTTGAAAACCCAAAATTATGAATATGAATATAAACACTTAATTTCACGTTAGCCTTGTGAAGAAAGTAGAATTATTGATTGTGGGAATATTAAACTATATATTTTGTTAAAACAACCCCCTGAAATGGCTGGAGCATTGTGCTACTTTTCTATGTGAGTTGATGAATTTAATATATTGTTTATGTGCTTGTAGGTTGGTGTTGAAGGGTTGAAGACGTTAAAACCCCTGCAACAGAAGGGAACTGTAGCCGCAAATGGGCACAGGCAAAGTGTTGAATTTCACGGTGGGGTATATCTTGAAGCTGACTTAGTGTTATCTGAAGATGATGGTGCCAATGAGATGATCAAGTGGGTGGTGGAAAATTTAAAATTCTCTGTGAAATATCCGGTAATCACATATATCTTGCTTATGCGGTGTATAGTTTTACGTAATCACACACACACACACACACATAAAGAGAGACTCTGATGATGTTAAACTTCTAGGTTGAGGCCAATGTAACTTAGGATGAGCTGCAGCATATAGCTCAACTATGCAATACGGAAGTTGATTCGATGGGACGAATAACTGATGGGGTTTTGCGTTTGTTAAAATTAGAAGGATCAGTCGGTCAGTCAACAATGGATTAAATAAGAAACCTTGGTAGTTATTTCTATCATCTTTGTATAACCAACTAAGCAACATGAATCTAAATTCCATTTTTGACTTCTTACTTTCCTAGCATGTTACATGTACACGTGATGTATAACTCATGTAGTTGAAAACTTGTAGGAAGTGAAGGGTTTCACAAGATCTTCTCATCCGAGAACCTGCGCAGGGATAGTAATGGTTTGGCTTGAGTCTGTCATCAGATAACAAACATGCTTTATTGGATTCACAAACAAATCCTTCCCACATAGTTCTGCATTTTTTTTATGTAGATAGATAGTTACATATATTTATCAGCTTATATACCAAAGTCAGGTTGTCGGAAAATTTTTTATTAACGGTGATGAATATTTGCAAGATTTATGTTTTCTCCTTTGTGCCTAGATTTTAAGGCTTGTATTGTGCTTTAGAAAGATGGCCACGATGTGTATTCTGTTGAGCCAGGTTTTGTCATAAGTTTCTAAGTACAAAATCTTGTTTTCTGTGCAAGTTTTTAATGTGATGGTGTCTGAAAACAACATAAAAATGGTAAATCTACTCGTGATGAACGAAGTTGACGTGAATGATCACACAGTCAAGAACAAGATCCATGCGGATAACTTGAAGGATTTCGTGGCAAAAAGAGAAGTTGTCTACCGAATCATGACGCCGGATCAGGAGCCGGTTGTGAGACAATTGGGCAGAGAGGGGAGGGGAAGGGTATTTTGGGAAGATCAAATCTCAAGGACAATTGATTGGTAGGGTTTGTATTTACAAAGGACTTCCTACGGTCAGGAGGAAGATGGGCTCAAACTCATTAAACTGCCAACTTCACTGATAGAGTAAGGTCATTGCAGGTACATATTTCATATTTGTACTATGTGCATGCATAGTTGTACATTCTTTTCAACAAACGAATAATTAATATTAAAAATTAGAGTTGGTTTTTATGGGTTTCTTATTTTTTTAGGTGAAAAGTTTGGATTTGATGGAACAAATTCAGTAGTAACAAATGAAGATGGGGCAGAGATTGATTCCAATGAAGTTATTAGAGATAATGATAAGCTTTTACAGGGGATAATTCCTTAATATTATATCTATAGTATTATATAAATCATTTAGCGTGTTGGTTTAAAAACACTTTTGTTGCGTAAAGTGCAAGCTTTTAAAGCAAGTTCCTGAATTATAAGAGATACAAGAACATAAACCATGATGTATAAGTCATTGTGGCAAAGAAAAGTTCAAATAAGAGATTGAAATTTGAAATTCTTCTCCATTGGGAACAACTACAGCTACTACTGCATCTGTATCATTGTGAAGAAACAAAACCCTCTTTCGTTTTCATTCTTTCTCAGGAGTATTCATATGGTTCTACTTCACTTCTCTATCAAGATTTCATTGTTAAAAGAATTAAAGAGTTAATACAATTAATGATACAAAATACAAAAGTTGATGCCATTAGTTATAATATACAAAAGTTTGAATGTTAGTCATTGACATTCAAAATTAATAATATCCACATAAGCATTTAATAAAATCCAATAATTCACAAGTATAAAAAAAAACTTAAACAAATCATATTTGATCAATCAACATAAACGGAAAAAAAACTAGAATATTAAATAAATCACACGTATTTGGGGATTTGTTGCTCGTTTGATAATTTACATGTTGGACATGTGAGTTATTTAGATGTATATACTTAGAGTATTTTAATTCTATTTGTTTAAGTTGATTGATCGAATATGATTTGTTTAAGTTTTTTATATTTGTGAATTGTTTATTGGTATTTGTTTAAGGCTTGTAAATTTTAAATGCATATGACTAATGTTGTAAATTTTGAAATGATGTTTTACGTTTTGAACTTATTGTATTGGTTCCTTTATTATTTTTAAAGTTAGTGTATAATATTTGAGTTTGTGTTATAAAGTTTCATACAATTCTGGTTAGCTTTTTCTTACCGTTTCGGTCCATTGACCAGTCATTTTTTAAAAATGACCATTTTGCCATTGATAATATTATAAAAATAAATAATAAACTTTTTTCTATTATACCTAAATGTTTTACAATTTAATAATGAAATTAAAAATTTTTAATTATAATTTACAAATCAAACAAATTAGGTAGTGTTGGAACGTCCTCTCCATCATCCTCTTCGCTGCTTATTAGAACCATGTACGTTATCTCCGGCCACAACTATGAACATCTCACTTTTCGTCTCATTCAGTAAGTCCCCTCCGACCAATCTTTTCTCTCCGATTGCAACTGGACATCTTCTTCGGTCACAACCATGGAGTCATCTTCAACCAATCTTTTCTCTCTGATTCCCTCCTGTGCTCATCTAGAACCATTCATGACTGCGCAAAGCTTCCGGCAAAGGATCAGAATAAACGATATAAGCTTCTGGATCTGTAACACTTCTCATCTGAAACCATTGGGTGTTGTTGTTCTCACCGTCTTTCTTTGTCGTCCACCATTGAAGATGAATGTACTTTTGATTTCAGAGTTTATACTCGATTAACGTTTTTTAGATTATGGATCTCGATCGATTGAAATTTCAGATCTGATCGATTTCATGTTTGTAAATAAATTTCCAGTTTGTTTTGAAATTCGAATTTAATATGGTGTTGTTTTTAATTTTTGATGTTCCTTGAATGTATATGTATGGATTAGAATTTAGAGTGACATGCCAATTTTTTTGGCAAATGGATTTAGAGTAGTTTAATGTTACGATGTGTGTTGATTTGAACGATTTATTGTTTTGGGTTCTTGTTCTGTGTGTTTGGTTGATGGATCTGTCTTCTTCATTTTTCAACGAAGTCGATGTGTGTTTGATATGATCTTCAATATAGTGTTCAATGTGTTCTTTTGATTTGTTACCGGAGTTGGCTACGGTGGCCGGAAAAGAGAACAAAATGGAGGGGAAGGGATTATGGGGTAATAGGTGTAATACTAACTCTAAGGCGCTGTTTGGTTCACAGAAAATTTTCTGAAGGAATGGAATCTGTCAAAGGAATGGAATTCTGGAAGGAATGGAATCTGTTAGAATCCAAAAGCTGTCACTTGTTTGGTTGGCAGGAAAGGAATGGATTTCAAATTCCATTCATTGCTGTTTTCTGTTTGGTTTGTATATCTGTCAAAGAAATTGAAAATTAATTCTGATAAATGAACAAATTATTATTATTTATTTTTATAATATTTTTTTTAATTATAAAAACATTTTGATGTCATTTATTTAGACATCAATTTTACTAGATAATATATTTTTTTTTCACAATTTTACAATATAACCGCTATAATTTTTTTATTTCTTCAAATTTACTAGATGTCATTTATAAACCACAAATTCATAAAACAAACATTCAAAATAATAACCATAATAAGATCAATATCCAACACATGTGATCAAAATATCATCTAATGTACCACATAAAGTATCTTGATATTCAAATCAATAAAATATGCATCAAGAGCCGCTACTTGCAAAACAACCAAAGTATCTAGATCACCCAAAAACAAAAGTATTTGACAAATCTTTCTCGTGGTACATGCTTAATTCATTCACTCAAAACATTTTTGACAAACCTTTCACGTGCTGCTCCTTGATAACCCCAAAATGCTAAAACAGCATCCGGTTCACGTGTTATCTTTCTTGCTGCCTTAAATTTATCCGCTTCAGACAATGATGTCATTTTGTCAATTTCTACACCCACCATGCTTGTCTTATTTTGCAAATCAACTTCAGCTCGCAGAGAGACGTTCATATTTTCTGATGCTTCTTGAATTTTGTTTCCAATTATATGGGCCGCGCTAGTGATGCCATCAACTAATGTATCGGTCCTAGTTTTTCTTTTACGAGTTCGTGTAGATGACACTTCCTCACTCTGGACATTGGTAGTGGTATGTCCATCATTACTTACATTCATGTGCTCGTCCGAGTGACCTTCTAAGTCTTGTGTCATTTCTTCTATGTTTGCTTCATTTGCCATCTCTACGAAATCTCGTGCTCTATTTCCTGTCGCCCTATCTTTTCCAAAAACGATACACAAATCTTGATAATGGGGAAATTGTTTGTTTTTCCATTTAGCCGCTCCTTTATGAATCTGTAATAAATCAAAAGTATATAATATGAGCATACTTAACCAAGATCACAAACTTCAAATTTAAAAAGAAAGTACATAACGTACCGCGAGATAAGTATCCCAAACATCCGGTTCGGCAACTACACATTGCTTTACACTATCGTAGCCAAACCCACTTGTATTTGTACCATTTACCATATCGTAAACAACTTGCCAATCCTTTTTAAATGTTTTAATCCTCGATTCAATATGAGGCTTACCCATAATACCAGCGTTGGGAAGCACCTCTTTTAGTGCTTGCTCCAAATGTTGCAAGTAACCCGACTTAAAACTGTTATCAACTTTAAAAATTCCACCATTAACCATATTAACCAATGCTTCAACAAGCTTTTCATCTTCAAGAGTGGTCCAAATCTTGTAATTTCTACTATTTTCCGCCATAGCTAAAACCAAATATAATACATGACAAATGTACAACAATCATCACAAACATCATCAATCTAAAATGCTACTAATTAATTGTTCATAATACACAACAATCACAAAGATACAACCACATTGTTCATAAAACATGACAATCATAAACGACAAGATAAAGTCTACTACAAAAGCATCAATTAGTAACACTCCAAGAATCAAACATAGATTGTGCCAAATTATTTCTAAATGTAGTCCACTCGTCTGATGTTCCAATGGAAGTGATATTATCATCATCTACACCTCCATCGTCTCCGGTTCCCTCGTCAGGTTCAAAATCATTCTCAAATGGATCAACTACCATTTCTTGTCTTATAAAATTATGGAGAAGACAACATGCCATAATGATTTTATTTTTTACATCAACCGAATAATATGAATTATCCTTTAAAATTCCCCATCTTGCCTTTAAAATTCCAAAGCATCTTTCGATAACATTTCTTGCAGATGAATGTCTCATGTTGAATAATTCTTTTGGTGTAGTCGGTTGATGACCATCACGCCAATCATTTAAATGATATCGTTGACCTCTATAAGGGGCAAGAAAACCTTCTCCATTTGTGTACCCCGCATCTACCAAATAATAACCTATAAATATATTATAGTTAATATACCTTATTTAATGTAATATATAATTAACCTATATATTAAATAATAATGCATACCCGGTCTTGGAACCTTCAGACCATGTGGCCTAATAAGCGCATCTCGAAGCACTCTACCATCAGCTGCGGACCCTTCCCATCCCGGTAACACATAGATAAATTGCATATCTTGTGAGCATACTCCTAACACATTTGTGGCAATATCGTTTTTTCTTGTTCTGTATCTAGGTTTGTCTTTAAGTGGCACTAAACACTTTATGTGTGTCCCATCTAAAGCTCCTAGGCAATTCTACATGTCAAAGAAACGAAACAATCAATATATCATGTCAATTTACTTAAATTTGAATACCAAATAGTTTCTAATTATAATATATACCTTGAACCACTTCCATCTTTGATCTGAGGAGTTCTCGAGTACAGGTTCGGGTTTCTTAAGTAAGTATGGATGCAATCTTATCACTGCGTTGCAAACTCGAGAAAAAAGTCTACTAATTGTTTCTCCCGAACGATGAAAGCGACAAATAATGACCCGATTCTTAACATTATGTGCAACTATGTGAAGAAAAATTGCAACTTGTTCATCAATATTCATGTTCCTACTTGCCCTTAGTCCACCTAATCTTTCAAGCATATCACACAACTTGGTAAAACACCTTCGGTTCATCCTAACTTGTGATATGCACATAGTATCACTCTCATAAGCATAACGATGCAATATGGAGTATCGGTCCACATTTGACAAAACGCTTTGTATCCGTGGTGTTTCATTCAAGTACTCGGCTATCAAAAAACAAACCGTATGGAAAAACCATGCAACTGCTTGCATAACTTGGTTCCAAAATGCAACAATTACTTGCTTTCTTTTAAGTCTACGTTTTGAGGACGTTAAACTAAGTCGGGCCATTCCTGTAAGATGCGATAAAAAGAAGGCAAAACAACATCAAAACTAAAATGGTATATACATAACATAATTTGTAATGTATATGTTATATCCTAGCATACATGGGTGAGTGTTCTATTCCTGAAGACAGCACCTGTCATTAACCATATAAATGTGTGTGAATGTTGCTGGACAAACAAAAACAGAATGTTGCTGGACAAGATCAACAACATCCCTTCAATTGGAGTAAAAAATATTGTATGTGTGTGTTCGTGAGAAGCAAAAACAGTAGCCAAACCCACTTGTATTTGGGTGAGTTTGAGGCTGAAAATAGAATGAAATTGGCAGCAGCAAGGCCAACAATAATTCATACTAAAATCGGCGGAAAACAGTAGCAAATACAGCAGCAAGGTCAACAATAATTCATAATAAAACAGCAGCAGCATGTGTGTGTTCATGTGATAAATAAAATCAGCAGCAGCATGTGTGTGTTCATGTGATAAACAAAATCAGCAACTCATTATCAAGAATCATAAAGTTTTCTTTTTCACTAAAAAAACAATCATAATACCTTAAACCTACAAACATGATAAGAATTAATTTTATCTAACCTGCAGTTGCAACTGCAAATCAACACCTGTTACAATCAAAATCAAAAAATTATTACAGTCAAACATCAAACAGCCCCTTTTGTATAGATTGTTACAATCAAACATGAACAGATCAAAAAATTATCTTTTAGATGCAAAACATATTGGTTGTTTTTTTGGTTTAGAATTTCCATTTACAAAGAGCTGGGATTTAGAATTATAGACAAAAAGGAACACATAATTAGCAGAGAGTATGATGAACAGATCGATGAACAGATCGATGGATCCTACAAACTAAAGATGAACAGATCGATGGATCCTTAAACCTACAAACAGAAAAGATGAACATATCATAAAACCGAGAACTAGACAAACAGATCGAAGAACAGAAAAGATCGAAGAACAAAAAAAAATTAAATAAACATAAAAGAGCAGAACAGATCGATCGATCGATGGAACAGATTCAAGAAAGAGAAAGAAAAAGAAACATGGACAGATCGATAGAATGATCGATTTTGAAGAGAAAGACGAACGGAGATCGATCGATCGATGAACAAGAACAAGATCGATGGAGATGAACAGAGATCGAATGATCGATGAACAAGAGAAGGATGGAAAGGAGAAATCGAAATCGAAACATACCTTGCACAGGAGAACGGTCGTTGATGGAGAAGGGTCGCAGGAAGCCAGGAAGCGGTGCTAGGGTTAGAGAGAATTTGGTTGGAAACTTGGAATGGAATGTGCATTCCTTGGCCCCCCCCCCCTCCGGAAAATACATTCAACCGCACAAGGGAAAATTTTTAATTCAAGGGAATCTCTTTCCGGATGTTAAACCCACCAAACAGCCCATGGAATGGAATGTTCATTCCAATTCCACAGGATTCCTTCAGGAATCTGTGAACCAAACAGCCCCTAATTATCTTTAACAAAAGATTATTAACTTTTTATTATTATAAAAATTAGGGTCTTTTATTGAATTTATGAAAAAGAAAGTTTATTACTTATTCTTACAATATTTTTAAGGTCAAAATGGTCACTTTTAAAAAAAAGACCGGTCAAAGGACCGAAACCATAACAAAAGGCTAACCACATGTACTTTAATTGTAATTTCGACGTAAAAATGATTGGATCCATAATTTTCGTATAACCATAGGGACGAAAATTGTAATTTACCCTTGATATTATTTGGCTAAAAGTTGATATGGGATGTGATTTTTTGCTATTTTAGTAATTTTACCTAATATCAATGGCTTAACTTCTCAGAGTAGAATAACAATGGCTTATGCTTCTATTTGGATGGGCTAAAAGTCCTCTTTTTCATGGTGAGAAAACAACCAATAAACTAAATGGCTTATGCTTCTATTTGGATGGGCTAAAAGTCCCCTTTTTCATGGTGAGAAAACAACCAATAAACTTAAATAACATCAAAGTGTTTTAAAGCCAACAGAACAACAATCAAAAGTTCATCAATGCTTAATCCGGGTGACAAAACATTTTACATCAGAGTATTAGAGTAACATTAACTTGCTACAATTCGACAGAGGTTTAAGGTTGTGTATCTTGTACTTTAACTGAAATTGAAAGTTTTCATTGTCGCCGCCGCTTTGCGCGGGTATGTAGCTATATATATATAGAAATTCGGGTACATATGAATTTCAGGTTCACTCTGAAATTCGTAAAGAGGAAAAGAAAAGATAATATACTATTTTATACATATATATATATATATATATATATATATATATATATATATATATATATACATATATATATATATATATATATATATATATATATATATATATATATATATATATATATATACATATATATATATATATATATATATATATATGAAAAATGAGGTGGGGAGGGGGGCCATGGCCCACCTTCTTCCTAAAGTGGCTACGCCACTACAGGGATGTATAACAGACGTCTATTAATGCAACTAAGTGACACATCAAGAGCAGAACAAGCCGAATACAATCAAATGATGCTGAGAGATACAAGATCAATGTCTGAATATTGGTCCAAGTCCAAGATCAGTAAGGTATCCTCCATCCATATGTATAAGTAGGTCCGTTTGTTCAATCCTTCATTCGAAGACCTTAGAGAAGACGGGTCAAGACACCATATTGACGAGAGTGACCTAGATTTTGTAAACATTGATGACGTTGAGACCCTTCACAATAAGCTGAAAAACAAAATCAAAGGGCCATTAAGTTATAACACTACTCTTGCAGCCTTAACCAGAAGCATGAATCGTCGGTCAATCATCATGTGCTTAAAGGACTTCCAGATAGCCATCAAGATCTTTATGGTCAAAGTCGGTCTTAAGGCGCCTGAACAAGATATTTTTTCCCTCGACCACAATCCAATGTATAAAGTTCTTTTGGGAGGCCTTCAAGGAGTTATCCTTTTGAATAAGAATGGACACCAACGGTTCATGCGGTTTGAGGATTTGCCATGTTACTCTGACGACACACTTCGAATGGTGAGAGCCGAGCTAAACAAGAGACTACAAGAAGATAGATGCTCAACCAGTTTCAGAGCTAAAAAGGAGACCAAAAGAGATTCAAGAGATTCTCAGCACCGTAGAACTGATCATTGGTAGGCTGCACATCAGTCAAGTGACTAGAAGATTCAACGTCATCCTTGGCCTTCGAGAAAGTGCAGAGCATGTCTGTTATCTTCCGCAATGATCGAAAAGGGGGAGATTTTTAGATTATAAATTTCGATCATGTGGAGTTTTATTTTATAATAATTAGTTTGTTTTATTTCCATGTAATCTTATTTATTTCTATTGTAATTTTCTTATTGCATTTAGAAGTTGAGGGGTGTTAAGTGTCAATCCCTCAAAGTTGCTTTATTATGTTAGGAGGGTTTCCCACAAGTTTGTCATTTTTCACTTTTGAGAATATACGGCCGTCGCCTCTGTCAACTTTTTCTCTCAATATTCGTCATCATTAATCGAGTGTTTTCATACTTATTGCTTTGAATATTGTGGTGTTATTGAAATTGGCTCTCAATCACTAGAAACTTTCACACTCTCAAAACACACACTTAGGTGGAGCGTACTTTGGAGGCTCCATTGAGGCTACTTCAAAACCCTAGGAGAAAGGTATTATTTATACCGAAGCTTAAGTTTGGGGGTTTTTCCAAACACTCCCCTCAAAGTTTAGAAAATTAAGATTCCCCCCAAAGTAAACTTTTCCTATTTAACAAATTGAACCTAGACTTTTATTATATTTAATTCTACACTATTTTAGGGCTAACAATCTCCCCTTTAGTGTATAATTAAATATTTACAATTAAGCGCAATTACACAAGCTTGAATTATAGGAAATAAAATTTCTAACAATCACCACCTTCTTGTAATCAACACTTGTATCCTTCTAAAGTCTTTGGCTCTAAACACTGATCTTTGAAATTTGAAGTGACTCTAATCTCTGAACTTTGATGTATATCATTGATCTTCTTCAGATGACTCTCCCCTTAAATCTTTCAAATCGATGGCTCTCCCATTGCATTTAGTAGCTCTTTCAAAACATTGCAACTCTTCTAAAAACATTCTCCCCTTCATGATGATCATGAGAATTATGATCATCATGTAATTCCTTCAGTTCTCCCCTTCAAATGAATAACCTCAATGCGTCTTCAAATCTTCTTTCTTTGTCGAAGTAGATGATTACAGACTCAGAAAGAAAATATTACATTTGAGAACATTACAGACACATAAGTACTTATCTCTCCCATGTTACAAACTCATTCAGTAACTCTGTCTCCCCCCCTGTAACAACCCAATTATTTAATATAATGAGTAATTAATGTTATTGTATTAAAATACGATACGGAATATTAATTAAGTCCAAAACATATGAATGAATGTTGGTGTACGAATTTTTACGATATAAGTCTTGAATATGTAGAAAGGACTTTAAAAGAAATGCAAATAATTCCAAGGTAGAAATGGTAAATGTATGAAAGATGTGGGTTGGAAAGGAAAAAGAAGGAGAAACCTCCTTTTTCTTGCTTTATACATACGCAGGGAACACACACCCATATGTGTGTGTTCACCTTTTTACCAAAACTCCAAAATAGAGAGAAAAGAGAAGAAGAAGAAGAAGAAATCAGATTTGTGGAAGCTTTTTGGTTATTTTGAAAGATCCAAGAGGTAACCTCATTTATTTATATAAATCTCTTGCTTGTTCTTCTCCTCTCCATCTTCGTTTGAAGAAGATGAGAAACCCAAATGGGTTTTTATGAATAGCATGGAGAAATCTTTAGATCTTGAAGGATAATGATGAAATGTAGTTAGAATCATCATTTTAAAACATATTATTCAAGTTTTACGAATGTTGGTGGGTTTTAGTTTAAAAACCCGAAAATGGAGTTTTATGAACTCCCATGGATTTAAAAATGAATGAAATGGTGTTCTTAATGTAAAAATGAGTTTAGAAAAGTATATATATGTTTGGGAATGATTCCAAACCGTTTGTATTAAATGTAAGGAATGTTGGTAGTTTTGAGCATTAAATCCGAAGGGCAAAAGGTGCAGACCTGCAATTGAACTCGGCGAGTTCCCTGGTGAACTCGGCGAGTTCCCCCTTGATTTTTGAAAGAAAAGTTTCTAAGTTAAAGGATCCGGATGACTTGGGATCCGAATTCGGATGGGGTGGTCCGAATTCGGATGTGGTTTGAACCGAGTTCGGACCGTGCTTCGGTTGGAAGGGATCCGGAATTCGGATGGTCCCTGACCCGAATCCGGATGGCTTGAGATTCGGTGTGACCCGAATTCGGATGGGAGAACTCGGCGAGTTCGGTCCCTTACTCGGCGAGTTCGACCCAGTGTTGGCCTGAAATTGTAATTTTAATTATTCCTCGGGATCGTTTGTCATAATAACTTTTGTCACCAATTGTGAAGAAAAATTAGCCCAAAATAATTATGTAGATTGAGGCCGAAATTAATTAGATCTTACGACTAATATGTCCGAATCAAAGTTGAGAAATTGTAAGCGGTGAGACTTATAAATATTATATTATGAACCTACTTGTAGGGGTTTTGACGGGTTAAGTCGCGTGAAGACTATCACTCTTACCTTGACAATTATAACTCGGTTTTGAGGCCGAGAGCGTATTGTATATCACTGTGAGTTCTAGTATTAACGTATTTGCATGCATATCATGAATTGTATGTTACTGCTTTCGTATCATTATTGTCATTTTCATGCTTTGCCATCACATACATCATAATTATTGTTTATCACTCGGTTGATAAGTTGTTGATCGTTCGTTTGACCTCTCCGCCGAGACGGTAAGCCTGAGTGTGGTAACCCAGCGGAATCATAATGGTAAGCCTGAGTGTGGTAACCATTATTGCCAGTAAAACGATAAGCCTGTGGTGGTAATCGTATGGCATCATTGTAAACTGCATATCGATAAGCCTGTGGTGTGGTAATCGAGCAGTAGATTGTAAACCCATTGTACGGTAAGCTTGTGTATGGTAACCGCAATGTGGTAGCTTATAGCCATTAGTTGGCCTCCAAAATCGTTAGTCGAATTCATGGCATTGCATGGCATCATTCATATATCGCATGGTACTTTAATCTAGAATCTCACTAAACAACTTTGTTGTTTACCCGATAGTTGCTATTTCTTTTCAGGATCTGTTAAGGGCAAAGGCCCGGCTGGCCCGAGTTGTTAAATATCGTTTGGAGCTCGGATAGGAGCTCAATATTTTGTGGATAATTGGGGCGGGAGTAGCAGACTTCCATTTTTGGACTTACGCGAATTAGTCACGGTTTATTAATTCGTTTGTAACTAAATTGATAACCTAATCTTGTAACCCCAGTTACCTTGCTCTGTGATTCCCGACACTCTGTTGTGTCTTATGCAAAGTGTCTGGAATCACGATGATGATTATTAATTGCAAAGTGTCTGCGCAATTTGTTGGTCCTGCTTTGACATGGTGGGATTCAGAGGTCGAGATAATGGGTTTAGATGTTGTGGCGAAAATGTCCTGGGTAGAGTTCAAGACCAGGTTCGACAAGCATTTCTGCCCGGCTGTTGCGGTGCAGAAGATAAAAAGAGATTTCCTTACGTTTCAACAAGGAGAACTATCGGTGGACGATTATCTGATCGAGTTTAACTCGAAGGCAATGTTTGTGGGGTCAGTGATTGCTGACGAGAAACAAAAGACTGACTACTTTGTGGAAGGACTACGAAGTGAGATTCGTGAAATGGTGACTGTTCGCGCAGTGGAATCGTTCGAAAAAGCTGTGGAGTATGCGCGACTCCGAGAGTATGAATTGTTCCGTAGGGAACAAGAGGCGGCTGGATCAAAGAAAGCGAAGGTTGAGTCTTCGTCGGGGACGTTTAAGCAACCCCAACAATCATTTTCGAAGAACGTGGACTCCCGTTCACGTTCCCAATCGTCAAGGCACTCAAAGAAGCCGACTAGCTCCAACAACTTTCAGTCCAAATCTCAGTTTTCCAATTCGGTGCCTACGTGTAACCGTTGCGGGAAACTTCATCGTGGGGAGTGTTTGTCCCCTATTTTGTGCCATGGCTGTGGAGAAGAGGGACACATACGTCCTGCGTGCCCTAAGCGAACTGATGCGTGCTACGAATGTGGCCAGGTGGGCCACCTTGCTCGGAATTGCCCCAAGAAGAGGTTGGCGACGTCCGAAAGTAAAGGCTCGGTCGCAAAGCCTAATTTTGTGGGTGGTTCCTCCCAATCAAAGGGGAACCCACCCAAGCCTCAAGCCAGAGTCTATCAGATTACAGCTGCTGAGGCGCAAGATGTGCCGAATGTCGTAACCGGTACTTTTCTCCTAAATTCTTTACCTGCTGTAGTATTGTTCGATTCTGGTGCAAGTGTGTCTTTTATTTCCAAAGCATTTGCACGAAAGTTAGATATTATACCTTCTTTAATGCCTTTTCCCTTATCTGTTGATGTGGCAAACGGAAAATCGGTCAGTGCCACCAAAATATACTACGATTGTGTGCTGACCCTAGACGGACATAATTTTGATATTGACCTTGTCCCCATAGACACCAAAGAATTTGATGTAATAGCTGGCATGGATTGGTTGGCCAATAACCTTGCCACTATTGCTTGTGCTAATAGAATCGTTCGTTTGTTCACGCCGGAAGGCGAAGAAATCTTTGTGTATGGGGATAGACGTAAAAGGGAAGCCGCAGTGATTTCGGTGGCTAAGGCTCGGAAAAGTTTAAGTAAGGGTTGTCAATGCTTCTTGGCTTGTGTGTTAAATACTAAGAAAGAAGGGAAAAACCTCAAGGATGTACCAGTGGTTAATGAATATCCCGACGTGTTTCCTGATGACTTACCGGGATTACCACCGGATCGATCCGTAGAGTTTCGGATTGAATTGGTGCCGGGAGCTGCACCAATTGCGCGTGCCCCGTATCGTTTAGCACCTTCGGAAATGAAGGAAATGATGGCACAATTGGAAGAGTTATTAGAGAAAGGATTCATTCAGCCGAGTACCTCGCCTTGGGGTGCTCCGGTTTTATTCGTGCGTAAGAAAGACGGAACCTTGCGAATGTGCATAGATTATAGAGAACTGAATAAGGTGACTATAAAGAATAAGTATCCTTTGCCTCGTATCGATGATTTGTTCGATCAACTACAAGGAGCTGCTTATTTCTCGAAAATAGACCTTCGATCAGGTTATCATCAACTTAAGGTACGTGAAGAAGATGTGCCAAAAACGGCTTTTCGAACCCGATATGGACACTATGAATTCTTAGTGATGCCTTTTGGGCTCACTAATGCTCCTGCAGCTTTTATGGACTTAATGAATCGGGTGTGCCGTCCAATGCTTGACAAGTCGGTTATAGTGTTTATCGACGATATTTTAGTGTATTCCAAGACGGAGGAGGATCATGCGGTTCATCTGAGACAATTGCTCGAACTTCTTCGAAGCGAACAGTTGTATGCCAAATTCTCAAAGTGCGAGTTTTGGCTACGACAAGTGCAATTTTTAGGGCATGTTATATCTTGTGAGGGTGTTTCTGTGGATCCCTCCAAGATCGAGGCCATTAAAAGTTGGGAAGCGCCGAGAAATGTTGCTGAAATTCGTAGCTTTCTTGGATTGGCCGGCTATTATCGACGATTCATCCAAGATTTCTCTAAAATAGCCGTCCCACTCACTTCATTGACTCGTAAGAATGCGAAGTTTGTGTGGGAAAAGCCACAGATTGAGGCGTTTCAAATTTTGAAGAGTCGGTTGACTGACGCTCCTGTGCTTGCGTTGCCGGAAGGAAACGAAGATTTTGCCGTTTATAGCGATGCCTCGATAAATGGATTGGGTTGTGTGCTAATGCAACGAGGAAAAGTGATAGCGTATGCATCGAGACAGTTAAAGGATTATGAAAAGAGTCGTCCGACTCATGATTTGGAATTAGATGCTGTCACGTTTGCGTTAAAAATCTGGCGACATTATCTGTACGACACTAAATGCCAGTTGTTTACTGATCATAAGAGCCTGAGGCATATCTTTGATCAGAAGGAATTAAATATGCGACAGAGACGCGCTGTGGAGTTGATTAAGGATTATGACTGTGAAATCCTTTATCACCCTGGAAAAGCCAATGTAGTGGCTGATGCTTTAAGCCGAAAGAGATACCCGGAAGCGACTTGCTATGCGCTAACGCATGTAGTTGTGAGTTCCTCTATCCTTGACGACATACGGAAGTGGCAAATCGAGGGTCTTAAATAGGAAAATATTAAGTCTGAGAGAATGGTTGGTCAGAGTGGACTGTTAACTGAAGGTATCAATGGTCTGAAAATGTTTAGAAATCGCATTTGGGTACCGAAGATTGGTGATGTGCGCAAAACAATTTTAGAAGATGGTCATAATTCGAAGTTCTCAATTCACCCCGGGAGTTCAAAAATGTATCAGGATTTGAAATCCGAGTATTGGTGGCCCGGAATGAAGCGAGACGTTGGTAATCATGTCGAACGGTGTCTGACTTGCTTGCGAGTCAAGGCCGAACATCAAAAACCATCTGGAAATTTACAACCCCTTGAGATACCCGAATGGAAGTGGTACCACATCACGATGGATTTTGTGGTAAAGCTTCCGAAGACCCAAAGACAACATGATGCTATATGGGTTATTGTGGATCGACTGACGAAATCTGCACACTTCTTGCCGATACGAGAAAATTTTCCTTTGGAAAGGTTGGCGCGAATGTATATCGATGAGATTATTGTACGCCATGGAATTCCAAAATCTATTGTTTCGGATCGTGACTCGAGGTTTACTTCGAGATTTTGGCAAAGTATGCAAGATCAGTTGGGGACACGTGTCAATTTGAGTACGGCGTTTCGTCCCCAGACCGACGGCCAGACCGAGCGCACTAATCAAACAATGGAAGATATGTTGCGAGCGTGCGTGATCGAGCTTGGTGGAAATTGGGATACGCACTTGCCACTTGTAGAATTCGCCTACAACAATAGTTATCATTCTTCGATAAAGATGGCTCCGTATGAGTCGTTGTATGGCCGAAAGTGTCGAACCCCGACGTGTTGGCGAGAAGCAGGCGAGAAACCGTTAGCGGGCCCCGAATTGCTTCAAGAGACGCATGATAAGATCCAGATTATTCGTGAGCGGATCAAAGCTGCCCAAGATCGACAGAAAGCATATTCGGACAAACGTCATAAAGATATTGAGTTTGCAGTGGGAGATTCAGTGATGCTGAAAGTATCTCCGTGGAAGGGAATTATGAGATTCGGAAAGCGAGGAAAGTTAAGTCCTCGATATGTTGGACCGTTTCCTATTACCGAGCGTGTCGGTGCTCAAGCTTATAAGTTAGATCTGCCCGCTGAGTTGGCAGGAATTCATAACACCTTTCACGTTAGCTATTTGAAGCGAAGTCCGATAAATCCTGCAGTGACCGTTCCTCTGGACGATGTACAAATCGATGAGCGACTACGTTATGTCGAAGAACCAGAAAAGATTATCGGCAACAAAATAATTAACCTAAGGAATAAAGAGATCGAGATGGTGCTCGTTTGTTGGAAGCACCACCGTGGGTCTCTGATGACTTGGGAGACGAAGGCCGAAATGATGTCCAAATACCCCGCTCTATTTGAAAGAACTTGATTCCGTGGGCGGAATCCTTTTAAGAGGGGAGGAATTGTAACAACCCAATTATTTAATATAATGAGTAATTAATGTTATTGTATTAAAATACGATACGGAATATTAATTAAGTCCAAAACATATGAATGAATGTTGGTGTACGAATTTTTACGATATAAGTCTTGAATATGTAGAAAGGACTTTAAAAGAAATGCAAATAATTCCAATGTAGAAATGGTAAATGTATGAAAGATGTGGGTTGGAAAGGAAAAAGAAGGAGAAACCTCCTTTTTCTTGCTTTATACATACGCAGGGAACACACACCCATATGTGTGTGTTCACCTTTTTACCAAAACTCCAAAATAGAGAGAAAAGAGAAGAAGAAGAAGAAGAAATCAGATTTGTGGAAGCTTTTTGGTTATTTTGAAAGATCCAAGAGGTAGCCTCATTTATTTATATAAATCTCTTGCTTGTTCTTCTCCTCTCCATCTTCGTTTGAAGAAGATGAGAAACCCAAATGGGTTTTTATGAATAGCATGGAGAAATCTTTAGATCTTGAAGGATAATGATGAAATGTAGTTAGAATCATCATTTTAAAACATATTATTCAAGTTTTACGAATGTTGGTGGGTTTTAGTTTAAAAACCCGAAAATGGAGTTTTATGAACTCCCATGGATTTAAAAATGAATAAATGGTGTTCTTAATGTAAAAATGAGTTTAGAAAAGTATATATATGTTTGGGAATGATTCCAAACCGTTTGTATTAAATGTAAGGAATGTTGGTAGTTTTGAGCATTAAATCCGAAGGGCAAAAAGTGCAGACCTGCAATTGAACTCGGCGAGTTCCCTGGTGAACTCGGCGAGTTCCCCCTTGATTTTTGAAAGAAAATTTTCTAAGTTAAGGATCCGGATGACTTGGGATCCGAATTCGGATGGGGTGGTCCGAAATTCGGATGTGGTTTGAACCGAGTTCGGACCGTGCTTCGGTTGGAAGGGATCCGGAATTCGGATGGTCCCTGACCCGAATCCGGATGGCTTGAGATTCGGTGTGCCCCGAATTCGGATGGGAGAACTCGGCGAGTTCGGTCCCTTACTCGGCGAGTTCGACCCAGTGTTGGCCTGAAATTGTAATTTTAATTAGTCCTCGGGATCTTTTGTCATAATAACTTAGGTCACCAATTATGAGGAATAATTAGGCCAAAATAATTACGTAGGTCGATGCCGAAAATTAATTAGGTCTTACGACTAATATGTCCAGATCAAAGTTGAGAAATTATAAGCGGTGAGACTTATAAATATTATATTATGAACCTACTTGTAGGAGTTTTGACGGGTTAAATCATGTGAAGGCTATCACTCTTACTTCGACGATTATAACTCGGTTTTGAGGCCGAGAGCGTATTGTATATCACTGTGAGTTCTAGTATTAACGTATTTGCATGCATATCATGAATTGTATGTTACTGCTTTCGTATCATTATTGTCATTTTCATGCTTTGCCATCACATACATCATAATTATTGTTTATCACTCGGTTGATAAGTTGTTGCTCGTTCGTTTGACTTCTCCGCCGAGACGGTAAGCCTGAGTGTGGTAACCCAGCGGAATCATAATGGTAAGTCTGAGTGTGGTAACCATTATTGCCTGTAAAACGATAAGCCTGTGGTGGTAATCGTATGGCATCATTGTAAACTGCATATCGATAAGCCTGTGGTGTGGTAATCGAGCAGTAGATTGTAAACCCATTGTACGGTAAGCTTGTGTATGGTAACCGCAATGTGGTAGCTTATAGCCATTAGTTGGCCTCCAAATTTGTTAGTCGAATTCATGGCATTGCATGGCATCATTCATATATCGCATGGTACTTTAATCTAGAATCTCACTAAACAACTTTGTTGTTTACCCGATAGTTGTTATTTCTTTTCAGGATCTGTTAAGGGCAAAGGCCCGGCTGGCCCGAGTTGTTAAATATCGTTTGGAGCTCGGATAGGAGCTCAATATTTTGTGGATAATTGGGGTGGGAGTAGCAGACTTCCATTTTTGGACTTACGCGAATTAGTTACTGTTTATTAATTCGTTTGTAACTAAATTGATAACTTAATCTTGTAACCCCAGTTACATTGCTCTGTGATTTCCGACACTCTGTTGTGTCTTATGCAAAGTGTTTGGAATCACGATGATGATTATTAATTGCAAAAGTTTTAATTTGGTCGTATTTCCGCAAGTACTCTGTATAAATTAACGTATAATGTTATCGAAATACTCGTATTAGTTGTATGGGTGTTTCAATTTGGTATCAGAGCTGGAGCTCATAGACAGAGTATAGTCGACGATACTCTACTCTGAGCACGGTTTCAGATGCTGTTATTGACCCACCTAGGCGGCAATATTATAACAATTACAATTGACCTTTGGCCTAGGATGGGATAATATTGGGTAGACTTTTAAGATTATGACTTGACGTAAGCATAATTATATATATATATATACATACATATGCATACAAATAAATTTCATGTGCACACTTTGGTGTGAAAGAAATGATTGAACCGACCTGTAACTGTTGGTTGCAGACAATGTCGGATAATCAGTCGAATCGCGTTCTACACCAGGAGGTAGAACAGTCAAATGATGGGGGAGGCAGGGATCAGTCTCCAGATTACGAAAATGAATCCAGTTTCCGTACTGGTGGAGGGTCCAGAGAGGACCAAATGATGCAGATGATGGCGCAAATGCTGGAGCAAAATCGCCAGCAGAATGAGCTAATGACCCAATTACTTGCTTCCCAGAATGTTCAGGGAAAGAAAAATAATGCTGAGGGGGAGCAAGCAAGTAACGATAATACTGAAGGCGCCGGAAGTGGAAGTAGGGCAGAAAGGCCCAAGAAAGATAAAGAACGGAAGCACGGCTCCTCTAAGTCAAAAAGGGGAATGTCGTATAAGAATTTCATTGGTTGTCGTCCTCCAGCGTTCAATGGATGGGCAACTACTGTGGAGGCCTTGGACTGGATCAAGGCAATCGAAAAATTATTCCGAGTCACTGACGTCAGCGACGACAAAAAGGTGCAGTATGCGGCTGCGCAATTTGTTGGTCCTGCTTTGACATGGTGGGATTCAGAGGTCGAGATAATGGGTTTAGATGTTGTGGCGAAAATGTCCTGGGTAGAGTTCAAGACCAGGTTCGATAAGCATTTCTGCCCGGCTGTTGAGGTGCAGAAGATAAAAAGAGATTTCCTTACGTTTCAACAAGGAGAACTATCGGTGGACGATTATCTGATCGAGTTTAACTCGAAGGCAATGTTTGTGGGGTCAGTGATTGCTGACGAGAAACAAAAGACTGACTACTTTGTGGAAGGACTGCGAAGTGAGATTCGCGAAATGGTGACTGTTCGCGCAGTGGAATCGTTCGAAAAAGCTGTGGAGTATGCGCGACTCCGAGAGTATGAATTGTTCCGTAGGGAACAAGAGGCGGCTGGATCAAAGAAAGCGAAGGTTGAGTCTTCGTCGGGGACGTTTAAGCAACCCCAACAATCATTTTCGAAGCACGTGGACTCCCGTTCACGTTCCCAATCGTCAAGGCACTCAAAGAAGCCGGCTAGCTCCAACAACTTTCAGTCCAAATCTCAGTTTTCCAATTCGGTGCCTACGTGTAACCGTTGCGGGAAACTTCATCGTGGGGAGTGTTTGTCCCCTATTGTGTGCCATGGCTGTGGAGAAGAGGGACACATACGTCCTGCGTGCCCTAAGCGAACTGATGCGTGCTACGAATGTGGCCAGGTGGGCCACCTCGCTCGGAATTGCCCGAAGAAGAGGTTGGCGACGTCCGAAAGTAAAGGCTCGGTCGCAAAGCCTAATTTTGTGGGTGGTTCCTCCCAATCAAAGGGGAATCCACCCAAGCCTCAAGCCAGGGTTTATCAGATTACAGCTGCTGAGGCGCAGGATGTGCCGGATGTCGTAACCGGTACTTTTCTTCTGAACTCATTACCTGCTGTAGTATTGTTCGATTCTGGTGCAAGTGTGTCTTTTATTTCTAAAGAATTTGCACGAAAGTTAGATATTATACCTTCTTTAATGCCTTTTCCCTTATCTGTTGATGTGGCAAGCGGAAAATCGGTCAGTGCCACCCAAATATACTATGATTGTGTGCTGACCCTAGACGGACATAATTTTGATATTGACCTTGTCCCCATAGACACCAAAGAATTTGATGTAATAGCTGGCATGGATTGGTTGGCCAATAACCTTGCCACTATTGCTTGTGCTAATAGAATCGTTCGTTTGTTCACGCCGGAAGGCGAAGAAATATTTGTGTATGGGGATAGACGTAAAAGGGAAGCCGCAGTGATTTCGGTGGCTAAGGCTCGGAAAAATTTAAGTAAAGGCTGTCAATGCTTCTTGGCTTGTGTGTTAAATACTAAGAAAGAAGGGAAAAACCTCAAGGATGTACCAGTAGTTAATGAATATCCCGACGTGTTCCCTGATGACTTACCGGGATTACCACCGGATCGATCCGTAGAGTTTCGGATTGAATTGGTGCCGGGAGCTGCACCAATTGCGCGTGCCCCGTATCGTTTAGCACCTTCGGAAATGAAGGAAATGATGGCACAATTGGAAGAGTTATTAGAGAAAGGATTCATTAAGCCGAGTACCTCGCCTTGGGGTGCTCCGGTTTTATTCGTGCGTAAGAAAGACGGAACCTTGCGAATGTGCATAGATTATAGAGAACTGAATAAGGTGACTATAAAGAATAAGTATCATTCGCCTCGTATCGATGATTTGTTCGATCAACTACAAGGAGCTGCTTATTTCTCGAAAATAGACCTTCGATCAGGTTATCATCAACTTAAGGTACGTGAAGAAGATGTGCCAAAAACGGCTTTTCGAACCCGATATGGACACTATGAATTCTTAGTGATGCCTTTTGGGCTCACTAATGCTCCTTCAGCTTTTATGGACTTAATGAATCGGGTGTGCCGTCCAATGCTTGACAAGTCGGTCATAGTATTTATCGACGACATTTTGGTGTATTCAAAGAGGGAGGAGGATCATGCGGTTCATCTGAGACAATTGCTCGAACTTCTTCGAAGCGAACAGTTGTATGCCAAATTCTCCAAGTGCGAGTTTTGGCTACGACAAGTGCAATTTTTAGGACATGTTATATCTTGTGAGGGTGTTTCTGTGGATCCCTCCAAGATCGAGGCCATTAAAAGTTGGGAAGCGCCGAAAAATGTTGCTGAAATTCGTAGTTTTCTTGGATTGGCCGGCTATTACCGACGATTTATTCAAGATTTCTCTAAAATAGCCGTCCCACTCACTTCGTTGACTCGTAAGAATGCGAAGTTTGTGTGGGAAAAGCCGCAGATTGAGGCGTTTCAAATTTTGAAGAGTCGTTTGACTGACGCTCCTGTGCTTGCGTTGCCGGAAGGAAACGAAGATTTTGCCGTTTATAGCGATGCATCAATAAATGGGTTGGGTTGCGTGCTTATGCAACGAGGAAAAGTGATAGCGTATGCATCGAGACAGTTAAAGGATTATGAAAAGAGTCGTCCGACTCATGATTTGGAATTAGATGCTGTCACGTTTGCGTTAAAAATCTGGCGACATTATCTGTACGGCACTAAATGCCAGTTGTTTACTGATCATAAGAGCCTGAGGCATATCTTGGATCAGAAGGAATTAAATATGCGACAGAGACGCGCTGTGGAGTTGATTAAGGATTATGACTGTGAAATCCTTTATCACCCTGGAAAAGCCAATGTAGTGGCTGATGCTTTAAGCCGAAAGAGATACCCGGAAGCGACTTGCTATGCGCTAACGCATGTAGTTGTGAGTTCCTCTATCCTTGACGACATACGGAAGTGGCAAATCGAGGGTCTTAAAGAGGAAAATATTAAGTCTGAGAGAATGGTTGGTCAGAGTGGACTGTTAACTGAAGGTATCAATGGTCTGAAAATGTTTAGAAATCGCATTTGGGTACCGAAGATTGGTGATGTGCGCAAAACAATTTTAGAAGATGGTCATAATTCGAAGTTCTCAATTCACCCCGGGAGTTCAAAAATGTATCAGGATTTGAAATCCGAGTATTGGTGGCCCGGAATGAAGCGAGACGTTGGTAATCATGTCGAACGGTGTCTGACTTGCTTGCGAGTCAAGGCCGAACATCAAAAACCATCTGGAAATTTACAACCCCTTGAGATACCCGAATGGAAGTGGGACCACATTACGATGGATTTTGTGGTAAAGCTTCCGAAGACCCAAAGACAACATGATGCTATATGGGTTATTGTGGATCGACTGACGAAATCTGCACACTTCTTGCCGATACGAGAAAATTTTCCTTTG
>JAANYP010005801.1:0-11657 GCA_020465985.1 Centrapalus pauciflorus | reverse complement strand
TATATGTGAATTTGGTTGTTTTGGAATTTTAATGGTTGGAAATTTGGGATGCATTTCTATTACATCCATTCCTATTATCGTCCGTGAAGTGTTAAAATCGTGGCTTCAATTGAACATTATCATTTAAAGGAATGAGAGATAGTATATATATTGTATGTAAAAAAAAAAAAAATTTAAGGGCATTATTATTCTTTTTCGCCCTGATGCCCAAGCAAGTTATTTTACCGAAACTTGATAACATTGGTGAGTTTATCAAATTCCTTGATTTGATAAACAACAATAACATTGTGATGAAGAATAGAGAAGTGTTTATCAAATTCCTTGATTTAAAAGAGCCTTGACAAGTGATGAGAAGTGATGAAGAATATTGAACATGCAACCTAAGTTATTTGGAGTAAGTGTTCGCTTATTTGATTTCTATAAGATTGTTGAGAGTAATGAAGGTTATGAAAGAGTCTCAAGGAAGAAGAAACAGGTTGGTTTAGAAAATGGTATCGGATTCCCATGGAAAGGTTTAAAGGAGATATATGAAGCATATATATTTTAGAGCTAGAAATTGTAAGATTAGAATGTTATGTACTTTGAAATAGTTTACCGTTGATTTCTAGAATCTTGTATTTCCTGCACGTACAGGTTACTATTATATTAAGATTTCTAGAATCTTGTATTTTCTGGAATAGGGCTGCTGTAAACAAAAAATATTTAACAAAATATTTTTTGGACCAGGTTATTTAGAAATAAACATGGCTATATGTAGGTAATTTCTAAACCTTTATTTTGTTTGGACCTGGTAATTAAATAACCTGGCTTTATTTGTAATCTAACATGGTTAAATCACCGGGCTTTATTTCAGTTTATAATGAAGCCACCCACCATTCAAACCAAATTAAATAACCAAACCATATTTTCTTTTAAAAGTACATTTGCCAAAACGAAACATGAAAAGTCATTATATTTTCTAATTTACATTTGTTTTGATATAGATGTTGCTTTTAAAATATTCAACTAAAATATAAGTTCAATTAATTTACATTTAAAATAAATAATCACTTTAATTATCTAAAGTATTGATCGAAATATAGTAATATGTTGATTATGTAAATTAATTAAATATAATAGATAATTAATTTAAAATCTTACAATTAATTAATAGTCTTGGACTTTAGACTTTAATTAAGGTCACATTTTAAACTTCAGATGTGATTTTAAGTTTTAGACTTCTTAAATTTCAAAGGTGATTTCAACTTTAAAAAACAAATAAGTCTTTAGTTTGTCTTGCTTTATAAATTAAAATTTACTTTGAATAAAGTTTAAATCTTTAGTTTAAAGGTCAACTGGATCCGATTTCATCATTAATCTTTATGTATTAATAAATGAGAACATATCTCATCTAACTAATTTTTTGTTTTCCCGCCTAATTCTTCTAATTTAATTCTTCCAATTTACTCTTTTAATATATTAAATTTAAAAACTAGAATTAATTAGTATTTAAATAACTCATATTAATGAAAGTCTTCTGGGAATTGGCAACATTGACAGAAAGGGGAAAGGGTAGGAATACACTTTTTTATGTAACCAAGTTTTTCTTTCTCATTCCTTATGTACTTCTTCTTACTTTATCCATACTTTTTTACTTTTTTTGAAGTGTGGGGCAAACGGCGCCCTCTACTTCTACTTCTAACTAAAGGCGAAGAGCCGGCATTGCAAGCAAATAGAGAGCCCCCGCCCGTTTGATCGGTTGCGAGCCGGAAAGCGTACCGGCAGTTTGAGTCGCGAAAGGGCCGCTTGCTTAACTTCATATTTCTATAGTATAAATTAATATAATATATATAATTATATATCTATCTATAAATAAAAAAGATATATATAATCGTTTTTTTCCAATTGTTCATTCCTGGGGAGAGGAAGAAGCAGATAGAGTAAAGGCCTCCTCTTTCCGTTCGCTCTTCCCGAAGTGAGCGAATTGCATGTAGAAGGCTGTCTTTGAGGATAGGATGGTCGTACAAGGAATCCAACCTCTTTCTATAGATAAGATAAGTCTTTAACTTCAAGTCAAATCACTAGAAGGTATACTATTCTGAGGGTAGGCATTCGCCGTCCCTCAATCGCTTACTGATATGCTTTATCTCGTCTAGCAACACTCTAGGACCCTCTTTCCACCCTACTCTACTGACTTTAGGTAAGGGTCTCAGATCGTATGCTTCCTAGCCTGCCTCTTTCTTGAGCTGGCCATGGAATAAAAGAAAAAAGAAAAAAGAATCTAATGCTCTAGTCTAATTGAAGACTTTCAACGCTCATGCTATTTGAAAGCTCTTTCAAATAGGAAAGGAAGTGGGAAAGAGAACTCCTCTAGTCGAAAAGAAAGAATCACTCACCTCACGAGGCTGGGTGGAATATAAGATAAATTCCGAATCAAATACGAACGTATTCTTAAAAGAAAATTCCTTACAGACAGGATAATCGAAGCTGAAAGGACAGACATAGATTGACCTACTACTAAGAACCGGACAGTCGAGAGACGGAAGATATATTGGTTTAATCACAGACAAGCATTTGTCAAAGCCCAGAAAGCCACCAACCATCGAAGCGTTAACCGTAAAGCCTGATGGGGAAGAACCCCTCTTCCGCATAAACACAGAAAGGAAAGTCAACGGTCACAGAGCCTATTATTTCAAAGAGCGCATTCCCCGCACCCTATTATATTTAATTTTCCTCTTTACTGATTTGGGCTTTTCCTACTCTTGTTTGGGCCTCCCTTTTGAGAAAACTTCTTTTGATGTTGCATTTCCTTTGAACCGGTGCTAGCCCTTACCCTTACTGCCTCTTCTCCTTTTTTGTGTGAACCGATGTGTCTTTCTCCTTGAATCGGTGCTTTAATTTTTCTGTAAATCGGAGCAAACTTCTTGAACCAATGCAATGGTTCTCCAAATCGCTGCAACCGCTATTACTAATCGCTGTAACCCTTTTGTTCTATCCTTCAATCGGTGCCTTGAATTGCTTACTGTTGTAACCCTTCTGTTGCCTCTAACCGGCGCTTTGAATGACGGTGGTTGCGGTGGTTAGTCGGTGGTGGTTTGGCGACGGTTGGTGGCTTCTGACCATGGAGTTCTTGCGGTTGGCTTGCTTTCCGAAATCAGGTTTATTCTTTCTGATTTTGGGTTATCTATCTATGCTATATTCGAATTTCTAGGGTTTGCTATATCTATGAATTGCGATATGGGCTTACTGATTTGCGATAGTGGCTCACTGATTATGAACTTGATAATCTTCTTGTGTCGGCTCTGTTTGGCTTTTGACTTACTGGTTTGGAATCTGCCTTACTGCCTTACCACCAGGTTTTCTTTTCTTTTCAAATTTAATTTACATGTATTATTATTATTATTATTATTATTATTATTATTATTATTATTATTATTATTATTATTATTATTATTATTTTAGACAGTAAATATTTAATTTATTAGGAAAATAGATAAAAATTTAAAAATTAGTCTGTTACAATTTTTCGTTAAAAAACGTAGAATTGTTTAATTGTTTTAAAATAATAACTGTGGTTAGAGTATATATTAAAAAAAACTAAGTAAATAAGTAAGCAAGCAAGTAAGTAAACCAAGGAGTTACAAAAATCCGTGTAACACCAAATTTGGAGTAAGTTTAGTACGAGTATGATTTAGACAACCGTGACCGACCAGTTTGTCTAAAACCCGAAACCTAGTGTTGTAAGAAACCTTAGCGTTTCTAAGTAAGTAAGAAAACAACCTAGTATTTCAAAGTAAGTAAGAGAAAAGCCTTAGTGTTTTTCAAGAAATCCTAGTGTCTCCAAGTAAGTAAGAAAAAAATCATAGTGTTTTTTTTTCAAGAAACCCTAGCGTTTCCCCAGTAAGAAGTAAGAAGTAAGAAGTAAGAAGTAAGAAGTAAGAAGTAAGAAGTAAGAAGTAAGAAGTAAGAAGTAAGAAGTAAGAAGTAAGAAGTAAGAAGTAAGAAGTAACAAGTAACAAGTAAGAAGTAAGAAGTAAGAAGTAAGAAGTAAGAGAAAACCACCGTGTTTTCAGAAACCTAGCGTTTCCTAGTAAGAAGTAAGAGAAAACCTCAGTGTTTTCAGAAACCCTAGAGTTTCCTCAGTAAGCAAGTACGTGAAAATCATAGTATTTTCAGAAACCATCGTGTTTCACAGTAAGAGAAATCATCGTGTTTTAAAGCAAGTAAGAAAATAACAAGTAAGGTTGGTCACATTCAGTGATCACAAAAAAGAAAGTAAGTAAGCATTAAAATTTTAAATTTCAAAATAATGGCAAAAGGAGAAGCATCTACACAAATACGTGAGCAAAATGTAACACTTCAATGCCCGAAACTAAATGAAACAAATTACACTACCTGGGCAATCATAATGGAAACAATATTAAAAGAATATGACCTTTGGGAAACACTTGATGCCACAGAAGATATAGAGGAAAGAAAGATGCAAACAACAAAAGCAATGATACTAATGATGTGCCGCTAGCACACCATAATTTTAATATAAAATGAAGAACGGGACTAACTAAACTGGGACTAGCGGACAAATAGGCAAGTATTACCTATCGTTTACTAGCATAGCTTAAGTAAGTCCGGGTTGTCGAACTCAGGGACAATTGGTGTAATGATGATAGGAACCGTCAGTTAATGGTTAGCTATTGTTGAAATTGATTTAAAATGCATGTAAGATAAATATGGACAAAGATCTATCGCAATGACACACACGGGAAGGAAAGGAGATTGATAACTTGGATTTCTAACAAGGGAGAATATGTAACCAAATGGGATCACTCCCCCTAAACAATGGATGAACAATTTAAAGCGCAGATTGGATAATATGCCTACATGATTTTTAATGAAACAACCACACAAATCTCTAAGCTATGATTGAATTATTTAATCATGATAGCCAATATTGTGATCACTCAAATCTCTTATACATGAAAACAATATCGACTCATAATGCGAGCAATGACAATTTAGCTATGCGGATCTCTCGTTATAGCACAATAATCCCATAACTCACGAATTTAACACGCAAATCTCTTTTATATGTTCAGAACTTGAGTCATGCAAAACCGAATGCTCACAATAAGTTTACGAACTTTGAAAGATGATTCGGTTGACAACGAATCATAAAATTCATGCTATATTCTCATAAAAACACAAATTCCCTCTCATTGTTATGAAAACACTTTTTAAACATACTCTTTCACCATCTCTAGTAGAAAGGTTCAAAGACACCAAGATATTTGGATCATCAAAAATGAATACTAACTATCTCGAACTCTCGTTACGGACATAATAAAGCATTCATAGCAAGTTTAAAGAGTCTCAAACAATACAACGAGATTTTCATTCAAAGAAAGCAAACTATGACATATCATCCAATCATATACAAAATATAAATCATCCAATGTTTAGGGTTTGTTACCCAAATGATTACATAGCAAAACTACTCCATTCTCATGGAGTAAAACACCATCTCAAAATAAGAAAGAATTCTACACATTAAGATAAACTTAGGTATAAGAATAACTCCCCTAATGATGTATGTGATGATGAAGATGCAATCCACCATGTCAAAACTCTAAGATAATCTCCTTCCTTGCCTTCCTTCTTCCCCTAGAAATCAAGAGTGTGTGTGTTTTTGGTGATAAAATTCGTCCCCAAATAAATGAGCAGAATTCTCCTTTTATAGGCTGGGGAGAACTCGCCGAGTTCAAGGCTTAAACTCCCCGAGTTCATGAGTTGTCAGCTTCTGATTCGATCTCAAACTGGGTGAACTCGCCGAGTAGTGTATAGGACTCTTGAGGAGGCAGATTTATAGGACTCTTGAGGAGGCAGATATGAGTCCGCGGAAGCGCGAGCGAGCACTGTTAGGTTCTACTACTTCTTTGATGTCATCACCCAAAAAAACTAGGACTGCGAGTTCTGATCAGTTATTTCAAACTTCAGCAAAATCATCTGGTTCTTCTTTCTCTCAATCCCAGCAGCAGTATAAATCTTAAAAACAGATGTCACACGATTGTCAGTAGTGTGGGAAGAGACATACTGGATTATGTAGTGGTTTTCCTAGAAAATGTCATGCATGTGGTGATACCAGACACATCAGAGTTAACTGTCTGATACATCTGCTGCTTTGTTTCGATTGTGGAGTTCAGGGCCATGTAGCGAGGAACTGTCCTCAGCGGAGGCAGAGGCAGAATATGAGTGCTAGCATTGCATCGATGAGTCAACCAGCTGCAGGTCCAGCTCAATCGAGGAGAGACAACACTGATAGGGTTCCGACCCGTGCTTTTCAGATCACTGCTGATGCGGTCTATGAGACTCCCAATCTAGTTACGGGTAATTCTGACTTAACGCTTTACTCATTTGTATGTTATTTAACTAGGGTGCCACCATTCATTTTTATATATATATATATATATATGCTTCTTTTGCATGTCATCTGAATGTAATTCTTTTATATTGTTTGATTCCATTGAAGTTGAGACCGTGAGCGAGCGTGTGTCATATGCTTAAAAGATTTACTTATATGCTTAGTTTTGGTGATCAAGATTTCACTTTAGAATATGTAGCTATAATTACTAAGGGATTGAATGTGATTGTGGTATGGATAAGTTGGTTGCTTATAACGTTCATATTGTCGGTTCGAGATGTAGTATTCACATTTCGAGTGAGTAAGATAATGATAAATGTATTAATGGTGTTTTGATGCAATAGAGAAGAGTAATCACCTATACACTGAAGTAGCAAAATAGCCATGAGAGGAAATCTTCTATACGACTTAGAATTGGCAGCGATGATGTTTACATTGAAGTTATAGAGATGTTAATTAAATGTTAAGAGATGTCAGCTAGTCATTAATACGTGAAGTTACAATTTTACTATGACATGCACAATTGATGTGCCGCTAGAACATCTTGGTTTTAATATAAAATAAGAACGGGACTAAGTAAACTGGAACTAGCGGACAAATAGGCAAGTCTTTCCTATCGTTTGCTAGAATAGCTTAGGTAAGTCCGGGTTGTCGAACTCAAGGACAATTTGTGGATTATGATATAAAACCATCAGTTAATGGTTAATGATAATTATAAGTGGATAGTTTTGAAAAGTAAACTTAGATTCAAGAACAAAATAACACACTTCAACAGTAAAGATACTATTAGACTAAGAAGTTTTGAAAAGACAATCTTGTAAAAGGTAATCACGTGGGAATGTTCCCCCTAAACATTATATGACTAAACAATACAATCGGTTGGATTATTTATCATACAAATTCAAAAAGTAAAACCATAAAGATCACTCAAATATGAATTCACTCCTTAAATTATACAATCAATGATAAGCAAGCAAAGATCACTCAACTACCGACTTATCACAAATTTCAATGCAAGTAATGACGATAAAATTATAAAGATCACTCAACTATAATTTCATCATCCCACAGTCAACAATAGAAATAGAAACATCACTCAAATATATTTTTATTACCGAAAATGCAATCTGAATACTCACATATAGTTTCTTGCTATGAAAGGTGTTTATCATCTCACAAATCAAAACACTTTCTAAATCGAGAGTCACATCAACAATATAAACGATGTTATAACCTTAATTAAATACATGCAAGTTTTACCCTTTTTACTCTTACAAGCTTAAAAGACTCAATGAAACAAACACATTATTTCAATAAGAACAAATACTAGTTAAACCCAACTCACATTGTGGAAAATCAAGTATTTATGGTAAACACGAGCAAATACATAACCAAAGATATAAATCTTCTTTCAAAGCAAGAAACAATAAGGATATTCATCCAACACAAAATAAAAGTCATCCAATGTTTAGAGTTTACAAACTCACATGATTACAAAACAACTACTTCATAAAAATGAAGAAATACAACTTGTTCATCATAAAGATAGAAAGATTACACATGACCAAATAATTTAGAGGTGCGAAAACTTCCCTATCGATGATTCTCGATGTTGTAATGATGTTCCCTTTTAAGTTTTCTTCCCAAGATGGCCCAAATGAGCTTCCTTCCTCTCCCAGGAGAGTATTTTTACGTGTGTTGTGTGTGGAAATCGTCCAAGAATGAAAAAATGCAAAGATTCATGAGTTTTTATAGCCAGAGGAGGGCACACCGTGCCTAAAAGTAAGGCACGTTGTGCCTTTGTGTTGTCGTCCTCTAATTGCCCCATAAATATCTCTGAAAGTGATGGTTTTCAGGAGGGCACGCCGTACCTAAAAGTAGGCACGTCGTGCCTTAATGCTTGGAGTTCTCGAAAACATGTCATGAACCGGGCACGCCATGCCTTTTTAAGGGCACGCCATGCCTATCACTTTTTGGCTAAAACTCAAAACAAGAAAGTTGTAGCCCCATGTTTCCTCTTCGTCTGCGCTTTTGAATCGCCTAAATCCGAGTTTGTATGAAAGAGAGCAGAGAGAGAGTCTAGTGAGAAAGAAGAGAGAGAAAGTGTTTGACTAAGTGTGTGTGTGGGTTGTGTGTGATGGTGTGTGTTCGTGGGAGGGGATCCGAGAAAAGGGGGAAAATTTCTAAATAAAATAATTAACGGGTAACAAATCAATTAATTATTCACGGTTATATCTACGGTTAATATCAATTAAATGTTATTACTAGTTATTTAATGATTAATTAAATACCATACCCTAAAATGAAATAAAAATACATAAACGACTTCTTATAATTAAGGTTCGCTTATAAGTTAATTAAGATATTCATTGAGATTAAAATAAATACACTAAAATTATATGCAATCGAATACCGACTAAAGTATAGAGAATTTACATAATTAATTATTGGAACACCGATTCGATTAATAATTACTAATGAAACATTTTAAGTTAAACAACAACTGCGAACCGAACTTAATAATAATTATTATATATAAAAGTATGTATTAAAATAGTGGATTGGGTAGTTAGAAGACCAACATAGCTGATTTCTAATTTAAGTTCGTTCTTATAGATCGAATCGATTCGTAGCGGATTCAGTCTGTCGTCGTGATTTAGCGGAGCTGCTATTAAGGTACGGATCCCGTACTTCTTTCAGCGTTATTCTTGAGTTGTTTCGTTGTGTGAATTGCATGCTAATACTTGACAGTCGATTTTATATCTCGTGTCAGTTTCTTTTTCAAAAGCAAATATCGTTTTTAGACGCTCATAAAACATTTGTGAAAAACATATTTTGAAAACAGTTATTTTCATGATGTATTGTGAAAGTTGATAATGCCTTTAAATTCAATCAAAAGGTAAAATGAGATATTTTAGTTACTGAATTCAGTCACGTACTAAATGACATTTTCATATATATATATATATATATATATATATATATATATATATATATATATATATATATATATATATATATATATATATATATATATATATATATATATATATATATATATATTACACATTAAAATCTGATTTGTAATTATTATTTTTATTTAGACATCATTTTTGTTGACCAATAAATTGGTTTTAAATTTTAAATAAATCAAATAAATATATATATGTTGGAACAAATTGATGATTATTTTCATTCCTAATTTACCAATACAATAAATTAATTATTATTTAATTCAGCGACACACTTAGTGACTTGTATGTAGACGTTACAAATTCAGCGACATATATAGCGTCTTATAAATGAATGTAACAAAAGTAGTGACACACATAGTGTCTAAAATATAGATGTCACAAACTTAGCAACACACTTAGTGACATATACGCATATGTCGCAAATTCAGCGACACACATGGTGACTTATATATAAATGTCACAAAATCAGTGACGTGTATAGAGACTTTTGTGTGTGTGTCACAAAATTATCGACGTGTATAGTGACTTGTACATGGATGTCGCTAAAATTAGTGACACACATAGTGATATTGGTGACTTGTTCGTCACAAAAACTGTCACTATAGATGTAACTAAATTGTGACATGCAAATACACGTCGCTAAAATTGTCGCTGAATGCCATTTTTCTTGTAGTGAGTGTGATCCTTTTTGTATCGGAATGATTATTTAATTTTGAGATGTTTATGCGGGCCTTTTGTTATGCTTGAACCCTAGAGATTAGACAGGAGATAGGATTACCGAGTGAACTACCTGTGGAGGTACCACAGGCATGCCATTGCGGCACCAATGGCATGACACTTCCGTAACAGTGTGATCGGTTACGGCGTCTCCCTTTTGTTTGCGATTCATGATTGAATGATTGATTGAGATTATGTTTATGATCGATGGAGATCATGTTAGCTCGGGAAATGAGCTGTTGATTATTTCAGGGAGGCGTATGGATGCATCCTAGGCTATGTTATGAGTTTTGCGGAAGTAAGGTGTAATGACATACACTTCTTCCGGCCAGATGCACTGATGTGGCGCGACTCAGTGTAGTCTTGAGAGTGAGAGTGATTGTGAGATGGATTACTGTTTATGATGTTAGGCCGCTCGGTAAACATAACCCAACCCTTTGTTGCTTCAGCCATTATATTCTTTGTTTGATCTGGTGTGGAGGTGGATATTTATTTTTAAAGAAAAACCATTTTCAAAACTTTCCTTTTAAAGAAACTTATTTTCAAAACATTCTTTAGTCTTTGAATTCGTATACGTTGCACTTGTAATCGATCTCCGTACTGGGCGTTTGGCTCATGTTATGTTCTTTCTTCCGGCAGGTACTCAGGGGTGATGATGGGCAGTGTGCAGAGAGTTGACCGCTATTCGAGGATTTAGATTTAGCTATTTTATTTTAGTATTAGTGATTATGAACATTTGTTAATGTTTAATTTAATTGTAATTTGATAGTTGAAATCAATCGAAATTTATGTTAAGCTTTGACAGTTTAATAAATAATATAGTTTGTTTTGGTTAGATGAGTTAGTTAATTAACATCGCCGGTCCAGTCGGGGTCGGGGTGTTACAGTTGGTATCAAAGCCAGGTTTGCGATTCCTTAGTAAGCAATAGACTTTGGCCTGTGAGATTGGGTAGACCATGGGTTAGGATTTTGTTTGTCAATTCCATACTCTTTCATTCTTTACGATGATCGTCGCGATTTCTTTCGAAACTCTGTAGATGCCTCCTCGTAGATCAACTCGCATTCCAAGGAGGAACACCCGCAACGACAGTGACACCGGGGAATAAGATGCGTCCTTCACTCCAGCTCAGATGGCTACGCTGAACCAAACGATCGCTGCTGCTATTGCCTAAGCTGTTCCTCAAATTCTGGCAGCAGTTCAGAATCAGGGTAATAATAATGCTGGGGTTGTAGATCCGCAAGAGAATGCTCAGGGACCGCCTACTTATAAGTTGTTGGAGAAATTTCAGAAACAGAAGCCTGATTCTTTCTGTGGGGGGAAGAAACCGATTGATGCAAGGAACTGGATAGCTCATATGGAGAAGATTTTCGAAGTCCTGGAATGCACAGAGAACCAGAAGGTACGTCTGGCTACCTATAAATTGGAAGGAGATGCTCATTCATGGTGGAAGACCCTGAAGGAGGTAGAGGGTAATGGGTTCCTGGAGTCCTTAGCTTGGAAGGATTTTCTGGAGTTGTTTTACCAACAATACTTCCCAGCGGCAGATATTCAAGCATGCGAGAGAGAA
>JAANYP010005800.1:0-37337 GCA_020465985.1 Centrapalus pauciflorus | reverse complement strand
TTGTAGCTGATCATGGGCTTCTTGCAGAATTGCTGGTCCAGAGATCGGGCGTTCACCTGTTTCCCTCCAACAGGTTGGAGTCCTGCATCGACGTCCGTACAAAAGCTGATATGGAGGCATACCAATAGTCGAGTGATAACTATTATTATATGCAAACTCCACAAACGGCAAGTGAGTGTCCCAACTTCCACCGAGATCAATCACACAGGCCCGTAACATATCTTCTAGGGTCAAAATTGTCCTCTCGCTTTGCCCATCGGTTTCTGGATGATAAGCGGTGCTCATCTTAAGTTCAGTTCCTAATCCAGTCTGAAAAGCCTTCCAAAAACGTGAAGTAAATCTACTGTCACGGTCAGATACTATAGACAATGGCACACCATGTCTAGTCACAATTTCTTTTACGTACAATTCAGCTAACCTTTCGAGGCGTTCATCTTCACGTATGGGTAGGAAATGGGCTGACTTAGTAAGTCGATCCACTATTACCCATATAGAGTCATGATTCCGCTTTGTCCTTGGCAGCTTCGTCACAAAGTCCATGGTTATGTGGTCCCACTTCCATTCCGGAATTGGCAATGGTTGTAGTTCCCCATACGGCTTCTGATGTTCAGATTTGACTTGTAAGCAAGTCATACAATATCGCCCCACGTCCTTCTTCATTCCAGGCCACCAATATTCCGTCCTCAAATCTTGATACATTTTGGTAGAACCAGGGTGTATCGAGAATTTCGACATATGAGAGCTTCCGACAGAATTCGATCCCGAATACCTCCTAGTCTGGGAACCCATATTCTATCCAAAAACCGTCTAAGACCACGATTATCAAGAGTCAGCTGGGTCACATAAGTAACCATGCGTTCAGATTTCAAGTTCTCATCCCGAATGGCTTCGGTTTGAGCGGCAAAAATCGATTCAGGTAAAGCAGACTCCAATACGACAGGAGTCAAGGCATAACATCGGGAATAATGGTCTCGTCCGGTCTTACGGCTTAGGGCGTCTGCTACAATGTTTGCTTTACCTGGATGGTAAAGAATCTCACAGTCGTAGTCTTTAATCAATTCCATGGATCGCCTTTGTCGCATATTCAGCTCTTTCTGGTCAAATATATACTTCAGACTTTTGTGATCAGTATATAACTTGCACCTAGTCCCATACAGATAATGCCGCCAAATCTTCAGTGCGAAAGTCACGGCTGCAAGCTCTAAGTCATGCGTCGGGTAATTCTTTTCATGCGCCTTTAGCTGCCTTGATGCGTATGCAATTACTTTATCCCTTTGCATCAGTACACAGCCTAATCCCATCTTAGATGCATCACTATAGACTACAAAATCATCATTACCCTCAGGTAAGGCCAAAATCGGCGCTTCTACTAGCTTACGTTTCAGAGTCTCAAATGCTCGATCTTGAGGTTCATTCCATTCAAACTTGACTTCTTTCTTCGTCAGGCTGGTTAAAGGCACCGCAATCTTGGAGAAATCACGGATAAATCTTCTGTAATAACCCGCAAGACCCAAGAAACTCCGAACTTCAGATACATTTTTCGGCGCTTCCCACTTCTGAACCGCCTCAACCTTTGACGGATCTACGGCTATTCCTTCACCGGAGACTATATGTCCTAAAAACTGCACTTGGCGTAACCAAAATTCACATTTGGAGAATTTTGCATAGAGTCGTTCTTTTCGTAACAATTCTAGCAATTCTCGCAAATGCATCGCATGATCAGATTCAGATTTGGAGTAAATCAAGATGTCATCAATGAAGACTATCACTGATTTATCCAGCATCGGCCTACATACCCTATTCATGAGGTCCATAAATGCTGCCGGGGCATTTGTGAGACCAAACGGCATTACTAGAAATTCGAAATGACCGTAACGAGTACGAAATGCAGTCTTCGGTACGTCAGACTCAAATACTTTGAGTTGATGGTAACCAGATCGGAGATCGATCTTTGAGAAGTAGCTAGCCCCTTGCAGTTGATCAAACAAGTCGTCAATTCTTGGCAGAGGGTATCGGTTCTTGATTGTTACTTTATTCAGCTCCCGATAATCTATACACATGCGAAAGGTACCATCCTTCTTCTTAATGAAAAGAACCGGAGCACCCCAAGGAGAAGTACTCGGACGAATAAACCCTTTTTCCAGTAATTCCTGCAACTGACTCATCATTTCCTTCATTTCATTCGGAGCAAGACGGTAAGGGGCTTTCGCGATAGGAGCAGCACCCGGTACAAGGTCAATATGGAATTCGATTTGACGATCTGGTGGCAAACCGGAGATGTCATCGGGGAACACGTCGGGGAAATCTCGAACTACAGGTACATCGGAGACAGTCTTTTTAACTTCCTTGTCATCTAAGGCATATGCTAAAAAGGCGACACAACCTTTGGTTAGGCACTTCCGGGCTTTCATTACAGAAATGAGACCTAAATCTCGAGTCTTTCTATCGCCATAAACATAACGTTCACTTCCTTCGGGGGTTCTAATTCTAATTATCCTTTTTGCACAAAGGATTTCAGCGTTTCTCATCATTAGCCAGTCCATTCCTATAATAACATCGAACTCCCTAATCCACATCGGTATCAGGTCAACGTCCGAGGAGAAGTCGTCAATCACTAGCTTACAGGAACGAAAGACTTTATTCACAGTCACAAATTTCGAGCTAGCAGTTTCTATGTCTAAGGGCACAGGCAACATTTCAGGGGCAAAATCAAACTGTTTAGCAAACTTTTCAGACACATACGACAGATTATAGCCAGAGTCAAATAGGATCAAAGCAGGCATATCATTAACAAGAAATGTACCAGTGACGACATCAGCAGTCTCTTTTGCCTCTTCGGCTGTCATCTGGAAGGCTCTCGGTTGATTTCTCGGAGCAGAGGAACCCTTGACTGATTGCTGAGGTGAAGATACAGGCGGTGGAACAAATCGGGGTCGGGTACAGTCTTTAGCATGGTGCCCCAACGTAATGCAGTTTCGGCAAGCTTCACTGCGCTTGGGACATTCCGATCGGTCGTGACCATTCTGCCTACAGCAATAGCACTTAACGAATGCAGGATCGCACTTTCCTTCATGAATCTGCTTGCAGCGAGGACAAGCAGGCTTTGGCGCCGAGGTCACAACATATGACTTTGCTTTCTTGGAAGACTGCTTATCTCCCTTCTTCGAACTTTCATACTTCCTTTCAGCTTTCTCAGATTTCTCCTTCTTATTAGATTTGGCAATGAAAGGACATGCGCGCTCAGGATAGATTTCAAGCTCACCTACCCTAGCAATCTCCACTGCCTCAATATAACTTTTCGGTCTGCCGGACTTCACAAACTTCCGGATTTCTCGATCCAGACCATCCACAAACAAATCCCTTCTCCTTTCGTCGGTATCAACAGGGTGATCAGATAATAGCGAGAGCCTGGTAAATTCCAGCTCATAATCTGTTACGGACTTTGTACCTTGCTGAAACGATAGCAGGGTTTTCTCCATCTGGCGCTTAACATCCTGGGGGCAGTATTTCTCCTTCAAATGAATCTTAAATTGTTCCCAAGTAATGGATTTCTCCATTGCTTCAGACATGGGATTCGTAATCGACTTCCACCAACGGCCAGCTCCATCTTCCAACATTCCTGTTGCAAACGTCACCTTGTCTTCCTCATTACACTTGGAGAGTTTGAACGCTTTCTCCACATTCGCGACCCAGTCCATAGCCTTAACAGGATCAGATGACCCCGCAAACGTACGAGCTCCACACTTTTTGAAATCAACAAACGTACACTCACGTCCTACCTTAACGTGATGGTCAGAAGAGTCAGTCTCACTTTCATCAGAGGACACATGTCTATGCTTCCTCTTCCTGTCTTTCTTTGGCTTTGCTAACATTTCTTCCTTATGCTTCAGTTCTAATTCTTGTAACTTAAGTTCCCGCAACCTAAGTTCTTCTTCACGGCGCTTAAATTCCATTTCACGCTGGTTAACTTCATCAGTCTGCATCACTGCCTTACCCTTGGTCAACAAATCCTTAATCTCCCTAAATCTGTCTTCAACTGTCATATCAGTCTGCAGTCGGTTCCTATCCATCATAAGCTGCATTTGCCTACGGTTATCCTCATTCAACTTATGAACGAGGTCAATCAATTGAGCCTGCTGGGGAGGCACAGGTGTGGCAGTACTGCTTGAGTCATTAGCAGTGTTCTCAGGGTCAGTGCCTAAGTCCTCTACGTGAACAGATTCTTTGTGTTGATCAGCTGCAGCATCAGCAGCTTTATCAACCCTTGAGGAACCGGCATCAGTCGGATTCTTATCAGCCATTGGCTGAAAAATATAAAGGAAATAGTTATTATTTCCTGATTCAATAAGCACAATTCAAGTCATAATTCCTACATCAGATAATCATATCTAAATTCATAGATATGAAGGCAGTCAGTCAATCAGACAGATACAAAGTCAAGTCAAAGTCAAGTCAAGGTCAATTAAGCAGTCAATCCCTTCCCAATCCTATCAGTCATCAATTGCCTATCTTAGGTCAAGTTGTGTGGGTAGTCCTTTACTAATTAGGTTACCCTAGGCCTCGGTGACTTGTTCGGGAATTCAGAGTCACATAGTCCATATCATACCAGTAGTTTAAGTATCGGGTGGCCAATCCGATGATTAAACTGCTGCTCTGATACCAACTTTGTAACATCCAATTTTCCACAAACAATACACGTCATAATATTTCATTTCATAAATAATATTAATTGTTTGATACCACAGGCCCATCAGCAAAATACTTAATTACAACAATAATTTAAAGATCAAATGGTGGTCTAACTAGCTTCTAAATCTTCAATCAGAGTGCGGAAGACTGAACAAGCTACCCGAGACCGCATCGTCTTTACAAAATAGGCATCATCAAAAGTCCAAGGTCGGCTATTCATCAAAATCCAGATTCACTTAGCCTGGGATGAACTACCTGCTATGATCTTGCCTTTATCAGCTTTTCCTGAAAAGGAGTTGTCATGACAGAGTAAGCTACAAAGCTTAGTGAGTTAACAGAGTTCCACTAAATACCACACACATATATAACATACTATCAGATCCTGTCGGTCAACACGTCAGAGACGGTAATTAGGTTGGGAGACAACCCGGTCAGTATTCCCATATGTACGGCCGAAGCCCTACGGGAAGTGTATGGAAACAAGTCAGATAGGAAAGGAATCTGCAGAATTCCCTCCTGTGAATGGAGATCTCACATTCGGTCCGGTCGGATGATGCAATATGCAACGGCAAGTATATAAACAGTCAAGTAAGCAGTAAGCATGATGCGTATTTACATAAAATGTAAAAGTGAACATGCAATCAAGGCATTTCAAATGTCTAGTTCAGTAATGGCAACATACATTTCTATGATACAATATAGTATTAAAGAAACATGCAGCAATCAATCAGTAGTTTCCATACAGTCAGTACATTCACCAATAAGTATCAAAATATATGTAAGTAATTAATGAAATCTGTCACTCACAGTGGTCCGAAGTCAGATAATGCTTAACGAGTTAAGCAGTTCAGTTTACTCTGTCAAGACGACGGGTTCCTGCATTTCAGTTTCAAGTCTGGCATATTAATGTCAAGTCTGAGTCATAATCTAAATAACCCTAGTTACATGTTCAGGTTTTTGTCAAATTTGGCTGTCGAGTCCGAGGTAGTTCCTATCGTCCCAAAGTGAGTCTTATTCTTAACAGATCAATATGATACCCAATTACACATATATGTGGCCTTGCAACGAGGCCAATCATATTACTAACTAGGTGAATCATGACATTCATTCACTAAGAGTCCATTCAATATTAAGTGGTACCTTTAATACAATAGGTTGTTCAATCACCTAATCTGATTTAGGAATTAACCTTAGACTTGGAACAACAACAACAGATTCGAATTAGCCATAGCCATTTCGAATCTATAGACTCGAATGGACAATAGATTCGAAGGTAGCACATGCTAGATTCGAATAATAGACATAGACTTGAATGGACAATAGATTCGAAGGTAGCACATGCTAGATTCGAACATGAGACCTAGAATCGAATGGCAAGTAGATTCGAAGGGCTATATTAGATTCTAAGGGATCATTAGACTCGAACCATTAGATTCGAACATGCACAATTCGAGTCTACTAGATTAGATTCGAATTCAACACCTATTTGAATGTCTCGAATCTGCTCTTGCATGTTCATCAACTTTCCAGATTTTTAACTACGAAAATGAGCCAAAAATGAGGGAAAAATAGTCACTAACCTTCGTCCAAGCTATAGCCTTCGTTTATGGATGATTCCCACGCAAGTACAGGTCCTAAACGAGGGCAAATCAACTTCAAATGAAGGAAAGAAGAACAGATTCGAAAATGCTCTCAAAACCGAGCCAAAAGTCAGAAAAACGGTCGATCTTACCTCGAATTCGGACGAAATCAAACACGAGATGGTAGATTCGCGAAGAACTCGACGATCTCTATCCAATGGCGTAAGTAACACGAGAATCCAACGGTTCGATTTCAAGAAAAGCTAGAGAGAAGGAGGAGAGTGAAGAGAGAGAGAGAAGGGTAAACTTTCTAAACTTCAAAAAGTGAGGAGTATAACTCCTATTTATAGGGAAATAGGGAAAATCAGATATTCTACTGAATTTTCCGTAATTGTCCAACTTTATTCCCAATTGCTCCGATTTGCATTTCAGATACAAATATTAGCAAAGAAGGTCTAGATCTGCAACGATTGTCTTTTAGTAAATTTTAACTCATTTTAGTCAGTTTCGCTATTTTCAGTCATTAAATTATCATTTAGCTGAATTTTAATTATTATCTTACTTTCAACTAAATTTTTGGGTAACTCATCATAATTAATTATAACTTAATATAATTAATTATTTCAGATTCACATTATCAGCTATTTACTAATAATTGGATAAAATTTGTTTTATTAACCAAAGTCCGATGCTGAAATATATAATTAATAAATTTCGGGCCGTTACAATCTGTAATAAGATGAATCGTAATAATCTGATAAGAATAGATTCACCTTGGGACAATAGGAACTACCTCAGACTCGATAAGCAGAATTGACAATGACCTGAATAAATAACTAGGGTTATATAGATTATGACTCAGACTTGAAACTGAAATGCAGGAACCCGTCGTTTGACAGAGTAAACTGAACCGCTTAACTTGTTAAGCACTATCTGACTACGGACTACTGTGAGTGACAGATTTCATTAATTACTTACATATATTTCGATACTTATTGGTGAATGTAATGACTGTATGGAAACTACTGATTGATTGTTGCATGTTTCTCTAATACTTTAATGTATCATAGAAACGCATGTTGCTATTACTGAGCTAGACACTTGAAATGCCTTGATTGCATGTTCACTTTTACATTTTATGTAAATACGTATCATGCTTACTGTTTACTTGACTGTTTATATACTTGCCGTTGCATATTGCATCATCCGACCGGACCGAATGTGAGATCTCCATTCACAGGAGGGAATTCTGCAGATTCCTTTCCTATCTGACTTGTTTCCATACACTTCCCGTAGGGCTTCGGCCTTACATACAGGAATACTGACCGGGTTGTCTCCCAACCTAATTGCCGTCTCTGACGTGTTGACCGACAGGATCTGATAGTATGTTATATATGTGTGTGGTATTTAGTGGAACTCTGTTAACTCACTAAGCTTTGTAGCTTACTCTGTCATGACAACTTCTTTTCAGGAAAAGCTGATAAAGGCAAGATCATAGCAGGTAGTTCGTCCCAGGCTAAGTGAATCTGGATTTTGATGAATGGCAGACCTTGGATTTTTGATGATGCCTATTTTGTAAAGACGATGCGGTCTCGGGTAGCTTGTTCAGTCTTCCGCACTCTGATTGAAGATTTAGAAGCTAGTTAGACCACCATTTGATCTTTAAATTATTGTTGTAATTTATTTTGCTGATGGGCCTGTGGTATTCAAACAATTAATATTTTTATGAAATGAAATATTTTGTCGTGTACTGTTTGTGGAAAAATTGGATGTTACACATATGCAAGTAAGTAATGCAATCTGTCACTCACAGCGGTCCTGAGCAATGCAAGTAATCAAGGAACATGCACCAGCAGTTGTCCAGTTTCAGTAGTGTCTATCATACGTTCCTAACATACAAATAAGTTATCAAGGAACAAGTAGCAGGAGATGTTTCCATACAACTCAGAAACAATCACCAATAAGTACCGAAACATATGCAAGTAAGTAATGCAATCTGTCACTCACAGCGGTCCTGAGCAATGCAAGTAATCAAGGAACATGCACCAGCAATTGTCCAGTTTCAGCAGTATCTATCATACGTTCCTAACATAGAATTAAGTAATCAAGGAACAAGCAGCAGCAGATGTTTCCATACAATTCAGAAACAATCACCAATAAGTACCGAAACATATGCAAGTAAATAATGCAATCTGTCACTCACAGCGGTCCTGAGCAATGCAAGTAATCAAGGAACATGCACCAGCAGTTGTCCAGTTTCCTAACATACAATTAAGTTATCAAGGAACAAGCAGCAGAAGATGTTTCCATACAAGTCAGAAACAATCACCAGTAAGTACCGAAACATATGCAAGTAAGTAATCCAATCTGTCACTCACAGCGGTCATGAGCAATGCAAGTAATCAAGAAACATGCACCAGCAGTTGTCCAGTTTCAACAGTGTGTACCATACGTTCCTAACATAGAATTAATTAATCAAGGAACAAGCAGCAGCGGATGTTTCCATACAAGTCAGAAAACTTCACCAATAAGAACCGGAACACATGCAAGTAAGTAATGCAATCTGTCACTCACAGCGGTCCTGAGCAATGCAAGTATTCAAGGAACATGCACCAGCAGTTGTCCAGTTTCAGTAGTGTCTATCATACGTTCCTAACATATAAATAAGTAATCATGGAACAACCAGCAGCAGATGTTTCCATACCAGTCAATAACAATCACCAATAAGTACCGAAACATATGCAAGTAAGTAATGCAATCTGTCACTCACAGCGGTCATGATCAATGCAAGTAATCAAGGAACGTGCACCAGCAGTTGTCCAGTTTCAGCAGTGTCTATCATACGTTCCTTACATAGAATTAAGTAATCAAAGATCAAGCAGCAGAAGATGTTTCCATACAAGTCAGAAATAATCACCAATAAGTACCGAAACATATGCAAGTAAGTAATGCAATTTGTCACTCACAGCGGTCCTGAGCAATGCAAGTAATCAAGGAACGTGCTCCAGCAGTTGTCCAGTTTCAGCAGTGTCTATCATACGTTCCTAACATAGAATTAAGTAATCAAGGAACAAGCAGCAGCAAATGTTTCCATACAAGTCAGAAACAATCACAAATAAGTACCGAAACAAATGCAAGTAAGTAATGCAATCTGTCACTCACAGCGGTCCTGAGCAATGCAAGTAATCAAGGAACATGCACCAGCAGTTGTCCAGTTTTAGCAGTGTCTATCATACGTTCCTAAAATATGAATAAGTAATCAAGGAACAACCAGCAGCAGATGTTTCCATACGAGTCAATAACAATCACCAATAAGTACCGAAACGTATGCAAGTAAGTAATGCAATTTGTCACTGACAGCGGTCATGATCAATGAAAGTAATCAAGGAACGTGCACCAGCAGTTGTCCAGCTTCAGCAGTGTCTATCATACGTTCCTAACATACAATTAAGTAATCAAGGAACAAGCAGCAGCAGATGTTATAATACAAGTCAGTAACAATCACCAATAAGTACCGAAACATATGCAAGTACGTAATCCAATCTGTCACTCACAGCGGTCATGAGCAATGCAATTAATCAAGGAACATGCACCAGCAGTTGTCCAGTTTCAGCAGTGTCTATCATACGTTCCTAACATACAAATAAGTTATCAAGGAACAAGTAGCAGGAGATGTTTCAATACAACTCAGAAACAATCACCAATAAGTACCGAAACATATGCAAGTAAGTAATGCAATCTGTCACTCACAGCGGTCCTGAGCAATGCAAGTAATCAAGGAACATGCACCAGCAGTTGTCCAGTTTCAGCAGTGTCTATCATACGTTCCTAACATATAAATAAGTAATCAAGGAACAAGCAGCAGCAGATGTTTCCATACAATTCAGAAACAATCACCAATAAGTACCGAAACATATGCAAGTAAATAATGCAATCTGTCACTCACAGCGGTCCTGAGCAATGCAAGTAATCAAGGAACATGCACCAGCAGTTGTCCAGTTTCAGCAGTGTCTATCATACGTTCCTAACATATAAATAAGTAATCAAGGATACACCTAATCCAGCTCGGAGAACTAACGCGCATCAAGCGCGACCATACTAGCAGCAGATTTTCCATCAGTCGTAACAATCACAATAGTACCGAAACATATGCAAGGTACAGTAATGCAATCTGTACTCAAGCGGTCCTGTAGCATGCAAGTATCAAGGAACTGCACCAGCCAGATTATCCAGTTTCCTTAACATACAATTAAGTTATCAAGAACAAGATAGCAGAAAGATGTTTCCATACAAAGTCAGAAACAATCACCAATAGTACCGAAAACAGATGAAGTAAGTAATCCAATCTGTCACTACAGCGGTCATGAGCAAATGAAAGTAATCAATGGACGCTGCACCCAGCAGTGTCCAGTTTCTCCGTGTCTATCATCGTTCCTAACATATAAATAGTAATCAAGGAACAACCGCAGCAGAATGTTTCCATTACGAAGTCGTAACAATCTACCAATTAGTATGAAACATAGTGCAAGTAAGTAATGCAATCGGTCACTCACAGCAGTCCTGAGCAATGCAAGTAATCAAGGAACATGCACCAGCAGTTGTCCAGTTTCCTAACATACAATTAAGTTATCAAGGAACAAGCAGCAGAAGATGTTTCCATACAAGTCAGAAACAATCACCAGTAAGTACCGAAACATATGCAAGTAAGTAATCCAATCTGTCACTCACAGCGGTCATGAGCAATGCAAGTAATCAAGAAACATGCACCAGCAGTTGTCCAGTTTCAACAGTGTGTACCATACGTTCCTAACATAGAATTAATTAATCAAGGAACAAGCAGCAGCGGATGTTTCCATACAAGTCAGAAAACTTCACCAATAAGAACCGGAACACATGCAAGTAAGTAATGCAATCTGTCACTCACAGCGGTCCTGAGCAATGCAAGTATTCAAGGAACATGCACCAGCAGTTGTCCAGTTTCAGTAGTGTCTATCATACGTTCCTAACATATAAATAAGTAATCATGGAACAACCAGCAGCAGATGTTTCCATACCAGTCAATAACAATCACCAATAAGTACCGAAACATATGCAAGTAAGTAATGCAATCTGTCACTCACAGCGGTCATGATCAATGCAAGTAATCAAGGAACGTGCACCAGCAGTTGTCCAGTTTCAGCAGTGTCTATCATACGTTCCTTACATAGAATTAAGTAATCAAAGATCAAGCAGCAGAAGATGTTTCCATACAAGTCAGAAATAATCACCAATAAGTACCGAAACATATGCAAGTAAGTAATGCAATTTGTCACTTACTGCGGTCATGAGCAATGCAAGTAATCAAGGAACACGCACCTGCTGTTGTCCAGTTTCAGCTGTGTTTATCATACGTTCCTAACATAGAATTAAGTAATCAAGGAACAAGCAGCAGCAGATGTTTCCATACAAGTCAGAAACAATCACCAATAAGTACCGAAACAAATGCAAGTAAGTAATGCAATCTGTCACTCACAGCGGTCCTGAGCAATGCAAGTAATCAAGGAACATGCACCAGCAATTGTCCAGTTTCAGCAGTGTCTATCATACGTTCCTAACATAAAATTAAGTAATCAAGGAACAAGCAGCATCAGATGTTTCCATACAAGTCAGAAACAATCACCAATAAGTACCGAAACAAATGCAAGTAAGTAATGCAATCTGTCACTCACGGCGGTCCTGAGCAATGCAAGTAATCAAGGAACATGCACCAGCAGTTGTCCAGTTTCCTAACATACAATTAAGTTATCAAGGAACAAGAAGCAGAAGATGTTTCCATACAAGTCAGAAACAATCACCAATAAGTACCGAAACAGATGCAAGTAAGTAATCCAATCTGTCACTTACAGCGGTCATGAGCAATGAAAGTAATCAAGGAACATGCACCAGCAGTTGTCCAGTTTCATCAGTGTCTATCATACGTTCCTAACATATAAATAAGTAATCAAGGAACAACCAGCAGCAGATGTTTCCATACGAGTCAGTAACAATCACCAATAAGTATCGAAACATATGCAAGTAAGTAATGCAATCGGTCACTCACAGCAGTCCTGAGCAATGCAAGTAATCAAGGAACATGCACCAGCAGTTGTCCAGTTTCCTAACATACAATTAAGTTATCAAGGAACAAGCAGCAGAAGATGTTTCCGTACAAGTCAGAAACAATCACCAGTAAGTACCGAAACATATGCGAGTAAGTAATCCAATCTGTCACTCACAGCGGTCATGAGCAATGCAAGTAATCAAGGAACATGCACCAGCAGTTGTCCAGTTTCAACAGTGTGTATCATACGTTCCTAACATAGAATTAATTAATCAAGGAACAAACAGCAGCAAATGTTTCCATACAAGTCAGAAAACTTCACCAATAAGAACCGAAACACATGCAAGTAAGTAATGCAATCTGTCACTCACAGCGGTCCTGAGCAATGCAAGTATTCAAGGAACATGCACCAGCAGTTGTCCAGTTTCAGTAGTGTCTATCATACGTTCCTAACATATAAATAAGTAATCATGGAACAACCAGCAGCAGATGTTTCCATACCAGTCAATAACAATCACCAATAAGTACCGAAACATATGCAAGTAAGTAATGCAATCTGTCACTCACAGCGGTCATGATCAATGCAAGTAATCAAGGAACGTGCACCAGCAGTTGTCCAGTTTCAGCAGTGTCTATCATACGTTCCTTACATAGAATTAAGTAATCAAAGATCAAGCAGCAGAAGATGTTTCCATACAAGTCAGAAATAATCACCAATAAGTACCGAAACATATGCAAGTAAGTAATGCAATTTGTCACTCACAGCGGTCCTGAGCAATGCAAGTAATCAAGGAACGTGCTCCAGCAGTTGTCCAGTTTCAGCAGTGTCTATCATACGTTCCTAACATAGAATTAAGTAATCAAGGAACAAGCAGCAGCAAATGTTTCCATACAAGTCAGAAACAATCACAAATAAGTACCGAAACAAATGCAAGTAAGTAATGCAATCTGTCACTCACAGCGGTCCTGAGCAATGCAAGTAATCAAGGAACATGCACCAGCAGTTGTCCAGTTTTAGCAGTGTCTATCATACGTTCCTAAAATATGAATAAGTAATCAAGGAACAACCAGCAGCAGATGTTTCCATACGAGTCAATAACAATCACCAATAAGTACCGAAACGTATGCAAGTAAGTAATGCAATTTGTCACTGACAGCGGTCATGATCAATGAAAGTAATCAAGGAACGTGCACCAGCAGTTGTCCAGCTTCAGCAGTGTCTATCATACGTTCCTAACATACAATTAAGTAATCAAGGAACAAGCAGCAGCAGATGTTATAATACAAGTCAGTAACAATCACCAATAAGTACCGAAACATATGCAAGTACGTAATCCAATCTGTCACTCACAGCGGTCATGAGCAATGCAATTAATCAAGGAACATGCACCAGCAGTTGTCCAGTTTCAGCAGTGTCTATCATACGTTCCTAACATACAAATAAGTTATCAAGGAACAAGTAGCAGGAGATGTTTCCATACAACTCAGAAACAATCACCAATAAGTACCGAAACATATGCAAGTAAGTAATGCAATCTGTCACTCACAGCGGTCCTGAGCAATGCAAGTAATCAAGGAACATGCACCAGCAGTTGTCCAGTTTCAGCAGTGTCTATCATACGTTCCTAACATATAAATAAGTAATCAAGGAACAAGCAGCAGCAGATGTTTCCATACAATTCAGAAACAATCACCAATAAGTACCGAAACATATGCAAGTAAATAATGCAATCTGTCACTCACAGCGGTCCTGAGCAATGCAAGTAATCAAGGAACATGCACCAGCAGTTGTCCAGTTTCAGCAGTGTCTATCATACGTTCCTAACATATAAATAAGTAATCAAGGAACAACCAGCAGCAGATGTTTCCATACGAGTCAGTAACAATCACCAATAAGTACCGAAACATATGCAAGTAAGTAATGCAATCTGTCACTCACAGCGGTCCTGAGCAATGCAAGTAAAAAATGAACATGCACCAGCAGTTGTCCAGTTTCCTAACATACAATTAAGTTATCAAGGAACAAGAAGCAGAAGATGTTTCCATACAAGTCAGAAACAATCACCAATAAGTACCGAAACTGATGCAAGTAAGTAATCCAATCTGTCACTTACACCGGTCATGAGCAATGCAAGTAATCAAGGAACATGCACCAGCAGTTGTCCAGTTTCAGCAGTGTCTATCATACGTTCCTAACATATAAATAAGTAATCAAGGAACAACAAGCAGCAGATGTTTCCATACGAGTCAGTAACAATCACCAATAAGTATCGAAACATATGCAAGTAAGTAATGCAATCTGTCACTCACAGCAGTCCTGAGCAATGCAAGTAATCAAGGAACATGCACCAGCAGTTGTCTAGTTTCCTAACATACAATTAAGTTATCAAGGAACAAGCAGCAGAAGATGTTTCCATACAAGTCAGAAACAATCACCAGTAAGTACCGAAACATATGCAAGTAAGTAATCCAATCTGTCACTCACAGCGGTCATGAGCAATGCAAGTAATCAAGAAACATGCACCAGCAGTTGTCCAGTTTCAACAGTGTGTACCATACGTTCCTAACATAGAATTAATTAATCAAGGAACAAGCAGCAGCGGATGTTTCCATACAAGTCAGAAAACTTCACCAATAAGAACCGGAACACATGCAAGTAAGTAATGCAATCTGTCACTCACAGCGGTCCTGAGCAATGCAAGTATTCAAGGAACATGCACCAGCAGTTGTCCAGTTTCAGTAGTGTCTATCATACGTTCCTAACATATAAATAAGTAATCATGGAACAACCAGCAGCAGATGTTTCCATACCAGTCAATAACAATCACCAATAAGTACCGAAACATATGCAAGTAAGTAATGCAATCTGTCACTCACAGCGGTCATGATCAATGCAAGTAATCAAGGAACGTGCACCAGCAGTTGTCCAGTTTCAGCAGTGTCTATCATACGTTCCTTACATAGAATTAAGTAATCAAAGATCAAGCAGCAGAAGATGTTTCCATACAAGTCAGAAATAATCACCAATAAGTACCGAAACATATGCAAGTAAGTAATGCAATTTGTCACTTACTGCGGTCATGAGCAATGCAAGTAATCAAGGAACACGCACCTGCTGTTGTCCAGTTTCAGCTGTGTTTATCATACGTTCCTAACATAGAATTAAGTAATCAAGGAACAAGCAGCAGCAGATGTTTCCATACAAGTCAGAAACAATCACCAATAAGTACCGAAACAAATGCAAGTAAGTAATGCAATCTGTCACTCACAGCGGTCCTGAGCAATGCAAGTAATCAAGGAACATGCACCAGCAATTGTCCAGTTTCAGCAGTGTCTATCATACGTTCCTAACATAAAATTAAGTAATCAAGGAACAAGCAGCATCAGATGTTTCCATACAAGTCAGAAACAATCACCAATAAGTACCGAAACAAATGCAAGTAAGTAATGCAATCTGTCACTCACGGCGGTCCTGAGCAATGCAAGTAATCAAGGAACATGCACCAGCAGTTGTCCAGTTTCCTAACATACAATTAAGTTATCAAGGAACAAGAAGCAGAAGATGTTTCCATACAAGTCAGAAACAATCACCAATAAGTACCGAAACAGATGCAAGTAAGTAATCCAATCTGTCACTTACAGCGGTCATGAGCAATGAAAGTAATCAAGGAACATGCACCAGCAGTTGTCCAGTTTCATCAGTGTCTATCATACGTTCCTAACATATAAATAAGTAATCAAGGAACAACCAGCAGCAGATGTTTCCATACGAGTCAGTAACAATCACCAATAAGTATCGAAACATATGCAAGTAAGTAATGCAATCGGTCACTCACAGCAGTCCTGAGCAATGCAAGTAATCAAGGAACATGCACCAGCAGTTGTCCAGTTTCCTAACATACAATTAAGTTATCAAGGAACAAGCAGCAGAAGATGTTTCCGTACAAGTCAGAAACAATCACCAGTAAGTACCGAAACATATGCGAGTAAGTAATCCAATCTGTCACTCACAGCGGTCATGAGCAATGCAAGTAATCAAGGAACATGCACCAGCAGTTGTCCAGTTTCAACAGTGTGTATCATACGTTCCTAACATAGAATTAATTAATCAAGGAACAAACAGCAGCAAATGTTTCCATACAAGTCAGAAAACTTCACCAATAAGAACCGAAACACATGCAAGTAAGTAATGCAATCTGTCACTCACAGCGGTCCTGAGCAATGCAAGTATTCAAGGAACATGCACCAGCAGTTGTCCAGTTTCAGTAGTGTCTATCATACGTTCCTAACATATAAATAAGTAATCATGGAACAACCAGCAGCAGATGTTTCCATACCAGTCAATAACAATCACCAATAAGTACCGAAACATATGCAAGTAAGTAATGCAATCTGTCACTCACAGCGGTCATGATCAATGCAAGTAATCAAGGAACGTGCACCAGCAGTTGTCCAGTTTCAGCAGTGTCTATCATACGTTCCTAACATAGAATTAAGTAATCAAAGATCAAGCAGCAGAAGATGTTTCCATACAAGTCAGAAATAATCACCAATAAGTACCGAAACGTATGCAAGTAAGTAATGCAATTTGTCACTTACTGCGGTCATGAGCAATGCAAGTAATCAAGGAACACGCACCAGCTGTTGTCCAGTTTCAGCTGTGTCTATCATACGTTCCTAACATAGAATTAAGTAATCAAGGAACAAGCAGCAGCAGATGTTTCCATACAAGTCAGAAACAATCACCAATAAGTACCGAAACAAATGCAAGTAAGTAATGCAATCTGTCACTCACAGCGGTCCTGAGCAATGCAAGTAATCAAGGAACATGCACCAGCAATTGTCCAGTTTCAGCAGTGTCTATCATACGTTCCTAACATAAAATTAAGTAATCAAGGAACAAGCAGCATCAGATGTTTCCATACAAGTCAGAAACAATCACCAATAAGTACCGAAACAAATGCAAGTAAGTAATGCAATCTGTCACTCACGGCGGTCCTGAGCAATGCAAGTAATCAAGGAACATGCACCAGCAGTTGTCCAGTTTCAGCAGTGTCTATCATACGTTCCTAACATATAAATAAGTAATCAAGGAACAACCAGCAGCAGATGTTTCCATACGAGTCAGTAACAATCACCTATAAGTACCAAAACATATGCAAGAAAGTAATGCAATCTGTCACTCACAGCGGTCCTGAGCAATGCAAGTAATCAAGGAACGTGCTCCAGCAGTTGTCCAGTTTCAGCAGTGTCTATCATACGTTCCTAACATAGAATTAAGTAATCAAGGAACAAGCAGCAGCAAATGTTTCCATACAAGTCAGAAACAATCACAAATAAGTACCGAAACAAATGCAAGTAAGTAATGCAATCTGTCACTCACAGCGGTCCTGAGCAATGCAAGTAATCAAGGAACATGCACCAGCAGTTGTCCAGTTTTAGCAGTGTCTATCATACGTTCCTAACATATGAATAAGTAATCAAGGAACAACCAGCAGCAGATGTTTCCATACGAGTCAGTAACAATCACCAATAAGTACCGAAGCGTATGCAAGTAAGTAATGCAATCTGTCACTGACAGCGGTCATGATCAATGAAAGTAATCAAGGAACGTGCACCAGCAGTTGTCAAGCTTCAGCAGTGTCTATCATACGTTCCTAACATACAATTAAGTAATCAAGGAACAAGCAGCAGCAGATGTTATAATACAAGTCAGTAACAATCACCAATAAGTACCGAAACATATGCAAGTACGTAATCCAATCTGTCACTCACAGTGGTCATGAGCAATGCAAGTAATCAAGGAACATGCACCAGCAGTTGTCCAGTTTCAGCAGTGTCTATCATACGTTCCTAACATACAAATAAGTTATCAAGGAACAAGTAGCAGGAGATGTTTCCATACAACTCAGAAACAATCACCAATAAGTACCGAAACATATGCAAGTAAGTAATGCAATCTGTCACTCACAGCGGTCCTGAGCAATGCAAGTAATCAAGGAACATGCACCAGCAATTGTCCAGTTTCAGCAGTGTCTATCATACGTTCCTAATATAGAATTAAGTAATCAAGGAACAAGCAGCAGCAGATGTTTCCATACAATTCAGAAACAATCACCAATAAGTACCGAAACATATGCAAGTAAATAATGCAATCTGTCACTCACAGCGGTCTTGAGCAATGCAAGTAATCAAGGAACATGCACCAGCAGTTGTCCAGTTTCAGCAGTGTCTATCATACGTTCCTAACATATAAATAAGTAATCAAGGAACAACCAGCAGCAGATGTTTCCATACGAGTCAGTAACAATCAACAATAAGTACCGAAACATATGCAAGTAAGTAATGCAATCTGTCACTCACAGCGGTCCTGAGCAATGCAAGTAATCAAGGAACATGCACCAGCAGTTGTCCAGTTTCCTAACATACAATTAAGTTATCAAGGAACAAGAAGCAGAAGATGTTTCCATACAAGTCAGAAACATTCACCAATAAGTACCGAAACAGATGCAAGTAAGTAATCCAATCTGTCACTTACAGCGGTCATGAGCAATGAAAGTAATCAAGGAACATGCACCAGCAGTTGTCCAGTTTCAGCAGTGTCTATCATACGTTCCTAACATATAAATAAGTAATCAAGGAACAACCAGTAGCAGATGTTTCCATACGAGTCAGTAACAATCACCAATAAGTATCGAAACATATGCAAGTAAGTAATGCAATCGGTCACTCACAGTAGTCCTGAGCAATGCAAGTAATCAAGGAACATGCACCAGCAGTTGTCCAGTTTCCTAACATACAATTAAGTTATCAAGGAACAAGCAGCAGAAGATGTTTCCATACAAGTCAGAAACAATCACCAGTAAGTACCGAAACATATGCAAGTAAGTAATCCAATCTGTCACTCACAGCGGTCATGAGCAATGCAAGTAATCAAGGAACATGCACCAGCAGTTGTCCAGTTTCAACAGTGTGTATCATACGTTCCTAACATAGAATTAATTAATCAAGGAACAAGCAGCAGCGGATGTTTCCATACAAGTCAGAAAACTTCACCAATAAGAACCGAAACACATGCAAGTAAGTAATGCAATCTGTCACTCACAGCGGTCCTGAGCAATGCAAGTATTCAAGGAACATGCACCAGCAGTTGTCCAGTTTCAGTAGTGTCTATCATACGTTCCTAACATATAAATAAGTAATCATGGAACAACCAGCAGCAGATGTTTCCATACCAGTCAGTAACAATCACCAATAAGTACCGAAACATATGCAAGTAAGTAATGCAATATGTCACTCACAGCGGTCATGATCAATGCAAGTAATCAAGGAACGTGCACCAGCAGTTGTCCAGTTTCAGCAGTGTCTATCATACATTCCTAACATAGAATTAAGTAATCAAAGATCAAGCAGCAGAAGATGTTTCCATACAAGTCAGAAACAATCACCAATAAGTACCGAAACATATGCAAGTAAGTAATCCAATTTGTCACTTTCAGCGGTCATGAGCAATGCAAGTAATCAAGGAACATGTACCAGTAGTTGTTCAGTTTCAGCAGTGTCTATCATACGTTCCTAACATAGAATTAAGTAACCAAGGAACAAGCAGCAGCAGATGTTTCCATACAAGTCAGAAACAATCACCAATAAGTACCGAAACACATGCAAGTAAGTAATGCAATCTGTCACTCATAACGGTCTTGAGCAATGCAAGTAATCAAGGAACATGCACCAGCAGTTGTCCAGTTTCAGCAGTGTCTATCATACGTTCCTAACATATAAATAAATAATCAAGGAACAACCAGCAGCAAATGTTTTCATACGAGTCAGTAACAATCACCAATAAGTACTGAAACATATGCAAGTAAGTAATCCAATTTGTCACTTACTGCGGTCATGAGCAATGCAAGTAATCAAGGGACATGCACAAGCTGTTGTCCAGTTTCAGCAGTGTCTATCACACATTCCTAACATAGAATTATGTAATCAAGGAACAAGCAGCAGCAGATGTTTCCATACAAGTGAAAAACAATCACCAATAAGTACTGAAACATATGCAAGTAAGTAATGCAATCTGTCCCTCACAGCGGTCCTGAGCAATGCAAGTAGTCAAGGAACATGCACCAGCAGTTGTCCAGTTTTAGCAGTGTCTATCATACGTTCCTAACATATGAATAAGTAATCAAGGAACAACCAGCAGCAGATGTTTCCATACGAGTCAGTAACAATCACCAATAAGTACCGAAACATATGCAAGTAAGTAATGCAATCTGTCACTCACAGCGGTCCTGAGCAATACAAGTAATCAAGGAACGTGCTCCAGCAGTTGTCCAGTTTCAGCAGTGTCTATTATACGTTCCTAACATAGAATTAAATAATTAAAGAACAAGCAGCAGAAGATGTTTCCATACAAGTCAAAAACAATCACCAATAAGTACCGAAACATATGCAAGTAAGTAATGCAATCTGTCACTCACAGCGGTCCTGAGCAATGCAAGTAATCAAGGAACATGCACCAGCAGTTGTCCAGTTTCCTAACATACAATTAAGTTATCAAGGAACAAGAAGCAGAAGATGTTTCCATACAAGTCAGAAACATTCACCAATAAGTACCGAAACAGATGCAAGTAAGTAATCCAATCTGTCACTTACAGCGGTCATGAGCAATGAAAGTAATCAAGGAACATGCACCAGCAGTTGTCCAGTTTCAGCAGTGTCTATCATACGTTCCTAACATATAAATAAGTAATCAAGGAACAACCAGTAGCAGATGTTTCCATACGAGTCAGTAACAATCACCAATAAGTATCGAAACATAAGCAAGTAAGTAATGCAATCGGTCACTCACAGTAGTCCTGAGCAATGCAAGTAATCAAGGAACATGCACCAGCAGTTGTCCAGTTTCCTAACATACAATTAAGTTATCAAGGAACAAGCAGCAGAAGATGTTTCCATACAAGTCAGAAACAATCACCAGTAAGTACCGAAACATATGCAAGTAAGTAATCCAATCTGTCACTCACAGCGGTCATGAGCAATGCAAGTAATCAAGGAACATGCACCAGCAGTTGTCCAGTTTCAACAGTGTGTATCATACGTTCCTAACATAGAATTAATTAATCAAGGAACAAGCAGCAGCGGATGTTTCCATACAAGTCAGAAAACTTCACCAATAAGAACCGAAACACATGCAAGTAAGTAATGCAATCTGTCACTCACAGCGGTCCTGAGCAATGCAAGTATTCAAGGAACATGCACCAGCAGTTGTCCAGTTTCAGTAGTGTCTATCATACGTTCCTAACATATAAATAAGTAATCATGGAACAACCAGCAGCAGATGTTTCCATACCAGTCAGTAACAATCACCAATAAGTACCGAAACATATGCAAGTAAGTAATGCAATATGTCACTCACAGCGGTCATGATCAATGCAAGTAATCAAGGAACGTGCACCAGCAGTTGTCCAGTTTCAGCAGTGTCTATCATACATTCCTAACATAGAATTAAGTAATCAAAGATCAAGCAGCAGAAGATGTTTCCATACAAGTCAGAAACAATCACCAATAAGTACCGAAACATATGCAAGTAAGTAATCCAATTTGTCACTTTCAGCGGTCATGAGCAATGCAAGTAATCAAGGAACATGTACCAGTAGTTGTTCAGTTTCAGCAGTGTCTATCATACGTTCCTAACATAGAATTAAGTAACCAAGGAACAAGCAGCAGCAGATGTTTCCATACAAGTCAGAAACAATCACCAATAAGTACCGAAACACATGCAAGTAAGTAATGCAATCTGTCACTCATAACGGTCTTGAGCAATGCAAGTAATCAAGGAACATGCACCAGCAGTTGTCCAGTTTCAGCAGTGTCTATCATACGTTCCTAACATATAAATAAATAATCAAGGAACAACCAGCAGCAAATGTTTTCATACGAGTCAGTAACAATCACCAATAAGTACTGAAACATATGCAAGTAAGTAATCCAATTTGTCACTTACTGCGGTCATGAGCAATGCAAGTAATCAAGGGACATGCACAAGCTGTTGTCCAGTTTCAGCAGTGTCTATCACACATTCCTAACATAGAATTATGTAATCAAGGAACAAGCAGCAGCAGATGTTTCCATACAAGTGAAAAACAATCACCAATAAGTACTGAAACATATGCAAGTAAGTAATGCAATCTGTCCCTCACAGCGGTCCTGAGCAATGCAAGTAGTCAAGGAACATGCACCAGCAGTTGTCCAGTTTTAGCAGTGTCTATCATACGTTCCTAACATATGAATAAGTAATCAAGGAACAACCAGCAGCAGATGTTTCCATACGAGTCAGTAACAATCACCAATAAGTGCCGAAACATATGCAAGTAAGTAATGCAATCTGTCACTCACAGCGGTCATGATCGATGAAAGTAATCAAGGAACGTGCACCAGCTGTTGTCCAGCTTCAGCAGTGTCTATCATACGTTCCTAACATACAATTAAGTAATCAAGGAACAAGCAGCAGCAGATGGTATAATACAAGTCAGTAACAATCACCAATAAGTACCGAAACATATGCAAGTAAATAATGCAATCTATCACTCACAGCGGTCCTGAGCAATGCAAGTAATCAAGGAACATGCACCAGCAGTTGTCCAGTTTCAGCAGTGTCTATCATACGTTCCTAACATATAAATAAGTAATCAAGGAACAACTAGCAGCAGATGTTTCCATACGAGTCAGTAACGATCACCAATAAGTACCGAAACATATGCAAGTAAGTAATGCAATCTGTCACTCACAGCGGTCCTGAGCAATACAAGTAATCAAGGAACGTGCTCCAGCAGTTGTCCAGTTTCAGCAGTGTCTATTATACGTTCCTAACATAGAATTAAATAATTAAAGAACAAGCAGCAGAAGATGTTTCCATACAAGTCAAAAACAATCACCAATAAGTACCGAAACATATGCAAGTAAGTAATGCAATCTGTCACTCACAGCGGTCCTGAGCAATGCAAGTAATCAAGGAACATGCACCAGCAGTTGTCCAGTTTCCTAACATACAATTAAGTTATCAAGGAACAAGAAGCAGAAGATGTTTCCATACAAGTCAGAAACATTCACCAATAAGTACCGAAACAGATGCAAGTAAGTAATCCAATCTGTCACTTACAGCGGTCATGAGCAATGAAAGTAATCAAGGAACATGCACCAGCAGTTGTCCAGTTTCAGCAGTGTCTATCATACGTTCCTAACATATAAATAAGTAATCAAGGAACAACCAGTAGCAGATGTTTCCATACGAGTCTGTAACAATCACCAATAAGTATCGAAACATAAGCAAGTAAGTAATGCAATCGGTCACTCACAGTAGTCCTGAGCAATGCAAGTAATCAAGGAACATGCACCAGCAGTTGTCCAGTTTCCTAACATACAATTAAGTTATCAAGGAACAAGCAGCAGAAGATGTTTCCATACAAGTCAGAAACAATCACCAGTAAGTACCGAAACATATGCAAGTAAGTAATCCAATCTGTCACTCACAGCGGTCATGAGCAATGCAAGTAATCAAGGAACATGCACCAGCAGTTGTCCAGTTTCAACAGTGTGTATCATACGTTCCTAACATAGAATTAATTAATCAAGGAACAAGCAGCAGCGGATGTTTCCATACAAGTCAGAAAACTTCACCAATAAGAACCGAAACACATGCAAGTAAGTAATGCAATCTGTCACTCACAGCGGTCCTGAGCAATGCAAGTATTCAAGGAACATGCACCAGCAGTTGTCCAGTTTCAGTAGTGTCTATCATACGTTCCTAACATATAAATAAGTAATCATGGAACAACCAGCAGCAGATGTTTCCATACCAGTCAGTAACAATCACCAATAAGTACCGAAACATATGCAAGTAAGTAATGCAATATGTCACTCACAGCGGTCATGATCAATGCAAGTAATCAAGGAACGTGCACCAGCAGTTGTCCAGTTTCAGCAGTGTCTATCATACATTCCTAACATAGAATTAAGTAATCAAAGATCAAGCAGCAGAAGATGTTTCCATACAAGTCAGAAACAATCACCAATAAGTACCGAAACATATGCAAGTAAGTAATCCAATTTGTCACTTTCAGCGGTCATGAGCAATGCAAGTAATCAAGGAACATGTACCAGTAGTTGTTCAGTTTCAGCAGTGTCTATCATACGTTCCTAACATAGAATTAAGTAACCAAGGAACAAGCAGCAGCAGATGTTTCCATACAAGTCAGAAACAATCACCAATAAGTACCGAAACACATGCAAGTAAGTAATGCAATCTGTCACTCATAACGGTCTTGAGCAATGCAAGTAATCAAGGAACATGCACCAGCAGTTGTCCAGTTTCAGCAGTGTCTATCATACGTTCCTAACATATAAATAAATAATCAAGGAACAACCAGCAGCAAATGTTTTCATACGAGTCAGTAACAATCACCAATAAGTACTGAAACATATGCAAGTAAGTAATCCAATTTGTCACTTACTGCGGTCATGAGCAATGCAAGTAATCAAGGGACATGCACAAGCTGTTGTCCAGTTTCAGCAGTGTCTATCACACATTCCTAACATAGAATTATGTAATCAAGGAACAAGCAGCAGCAGATGTTTCCATACAAGTGAAAAACAATCACCAATAAGTACTGAAACATATGCAAGTAAGTAATGCAATCTGTCCCTCACAGCGGTCCTGAGCAATGCAAGTAGTCAAGGAACATGCACCAGCAGTTGTCCAGTTTTAGCAGTGTCTATCATACGTTCCTAACATATGAATAAGTAATCAAGGAACAACCAGCAGCAGATGTTTCCATACGAGTCAGTAACAATCACCAATAAGTACCGAAACATATGCAAGTAAGTAATGCAATCTGTCACTCACAGCGGTCCTGAGCAATACAAGTAATCAAGGAACGTGCTCCAGCAGTTGTCCAGTTTCAGCAGTGTCTATTATACGTTCCTAACATAGAATTAAATAATTAAAGAACAAGCAGCAGAAGATGTTTCCATACAAGTCAAAAACAATCACCAATAAGTACCGAAACATATGCAAGTAAGTAATGCAATCTGTCACTCACAGCGGTCCTGAGCAATGCAAGTAATCAAGGAACATGCACCAGCAGTTGTCCAGTTTCCTAACATACAATTAAGTTATCAAGGAACAAGAAGCAGAAGATGTTTCCATACAAGTCAGAAACATTCACCAATAAGTACCGAAATAGATGCAAGTAAGTAATCCAATCTGTCACTTACAGCGGTCATGAGCAATGAAAGTAATCAAGGAACATGCACCAGCAGTTGTCCAGTTTCAGCAGTGTCTATCATACGTTCCTAACATATAAATAAGTAATCAAGGAACAACCAGTAGCAGATGTTTCCATACGAGTCAGTAACAATCACCAATAAGTATCGAAACATATGCAAGTAAGTAATGCAATCGGTCACTCACAGTAGTCCTGAGCAATGCAAGTAATCAAGGAACATGCACCAGCAGTTGTCCAGTTTCCTAACATACAATTAAGTTATCAAGGAACAAGCAGCAGAAGATGTTTCCATACAAGTCAGAAACAATCACCAGTAAGTACCGAAACATATGCAAGTAAGTAATCCAATCTGTCACTCACAGCGGTCATGAGCAATGCAAGTAATCAAGGAACATGCACCAGCAGTTGTCCAGTTTCAACAGTGTGTATCATACGTTCCTAACATAGAATTAATTAATCAAGGAACAAGCAGCAGCGGATGTTTCCATACAAGTCAGAAAACTTCACCAATAAGAACCGAAACACATGCAAGTAAGTAATGCAATCTGTCACTCACAGCGGTCCTGAGCAATGCAAGTATTCAAGGAACATGCACCAGCAGTTGTCCAGTTTCAGTAGTGTCTATCATACGTTCCTAACATATAAATAAGTAATCATGGAACAACCAGCAGCAGATGTTTCCATACCAGTCAGTAACAATCACCAATAAGTACCGAAACATATGCAAGTAAGTAATGCAATATGTCACTCACAGCGGTCATGATCAATGCAAGTAATCAAGGAACGTGCACCAGCAGTTGTCCAGTTTCAGCAGTGTCTATCATACATTCCTAACATAGAATTAAGTAATCAAAGATCAAGCAGCAGAAGATGTTTCCATACAAGTCAGAAACAATCACCAATAAGTACCGAAACATATGCAAGTAAGTAATCCAATTTGTCACTTTCAGCGGTCATGAGCAATGCAAGTAATCAAGGAACATGTACCAGTAGTTGTTCAGTTTCAGCAGTGTCTATCATACGTTCCTAACATAGAATTAAGTAACCAAGGAACAAGCAGCAGCAGATGTTTCTATACAAGTCAGAAACAATCACCAATAAGTACCGAAACACATGCAAGTAAGTAATGCAATCTGTCACTCATAACGGTCTTGAGCAATGCAAGTAATCAAGGAACATGCACCAGCAGTTGTCCAGTTTCAGCAGTGTCTATCATACGTTCCTAACATATAAATAAATAATCAAGGAACAACCAGCAGCAAATGTTTTCATACGAGTCAGTAACAATCACCAATAAGTACTGAAACATATGCAAGTAAGTAATCCAATTTGTCACTTACTGCGGTCATGAGCAATGCAAGTAATCAAGGGACATGCACAAGCTGTTGTCCAGTTTCAGCAGTGTCTATCACACATTCCTAACATAGAATTATGTAATCAAGGAACAAGCAGCAGCAGATGTTTCCATACAAGTGAAAAACAATCACCAATAAGTACTGAAACATATGCAAGTAAGTAATGCAATCTGTCCCTCACAGCGGTCCTGAGCAATGCAAGTAGTCAAGGAACATGCACCAGCAGTTGTCCAGTTTTAGCAGTGTCTATCATACGTTCCTAACATATGAATAAGTAATCAAGGAACAACCAGCAGCAGATGTTTCCATACGAGTCAGTAACAATCACCAATAAGTGCCGAAACATATGCAAGTAAGTAATGCAATCTGTCACTCACAGCGGTCATGATCGATGAAAGTAATCAAGGAACGTGCACCAGCTGTTGTCCAGCTTCAGCAGTGTCTATCATACGTTCCTAACATACAATTAAGTAATCAAGGAACAAGCAGCAGCAGATGGTATAATACAAGTCAGTAACAATCACCAATAAGTACCGAAACATATGCAAGTAAATAATGCAATCTATCACTCACAGCGGTCCTGAGCAATGCAAGTAATCAAGGAACATGCACCAGCAGTTGTCCAGTTTCAGCAGTGTCTATCATACGTTCCTAACATATAAATAAGTAATCAAGGAACAACTAGCAGCAGATGTTTCCATACGAGTCAGTAACGATCACCAATAAGTACCGAAACATATGCAAGTAAGTAATGCAATCTGTCACTCACAGCGGTCCTGAGCAATACAAGTAATCAAGGAACGTGCTCCAGCAGTTGTCCAGTTTCAGCAGTGTCTATTATACGTTCCTAACATAGAATTAAATAATTAAAGAACAAGCAGCAGAAGATGTTTCCATACAAGTCAAAAACAATCACCAATAAGTACCGAAACATATGCAAGTAAGTAATGCAATCTGTCACTCACAGCGGTCCTGAGCAATGCAAGTAATCAAGGAACATGCACCAGCAGTTGTCCAGTTTCCTAACATACAATTAAGTTATCAAGGAACAAGAAGCAGAAGATGTTTCCATACAAGTCAGAAACATTCACCAATAAGTACCGAAACAGATGCAAGTAAGTAATCCAATCTGTCACTTACAGCGGTCATGAGCAATGAAAGTAATCAAGGAACATGCACCAGCAGTTGTCCAGTTTCAGCAGTGTCTATCATACGTTCCTAACATATAAATAAGTAATCAAGGAACAACCAGTAGCAGATGTTTCCATACGAGTCTGTAACAATCACCAATAAGTATCGAAACATAAGCAAGTAAGTAATGCAATCGGTCACTCACAGTAGTCCTGAGCAATGCAAGTAATCAAGGAACATGCACCAGCAGTTGTCCAGTTTCCTAACATACAATTAAGTTATCAAGGAACAAGCAGCAGAAGATGTTTCCATACAAGTCAGAAACAATCACCAGTAAGTACCGAAACATATGCAAGTAAGTAATCCAATCTGTCACTCACAGCGGTCATGAGCAATGCAAGTAATCAAGGAACATGCACCAGCAGTTGTCCAGTTTCAACAGTGTGTATCATACGTTCCTAACATAGAATTAATTAATCAAGGAACAAGCAGCAGCGGATGTTTCCATACAAGTCAGAAAACTTCACCAATAAGAACCGAAACACATGCAAGTAAGTAATGCAATCTGTCACTCACAGCGGTCCTGAGCAATGCAAGTATTCAAGGAACATGCACCAGCAGTTGTCCAGTTTCAGTAGTGTCTATCATACGTTCCTAACATATAAATAAGTAATCATGGAACAACCAGCAGCAGATGTTTCCATACCAGTCAGTAACAATCACCAATAAGTACCGAAACATATGCAAGTAAGTAATGCAATATGTCACTCACAGCGGTCATGATCAATGCAAGTAATCAAGGAACGTGCACCAGCAGTTGTCCAGTTTCAGCAGTGTCTATCATACGTTCCTAACATAGAATTAAGTAATCAAAGATCAAGCAGCAGAAGATGTTTCCATACAAGTCAGAAACAATCACCAATAAGTACCGAAACATATGCAAGTAAGTAATCCAATTTGTCACTTACAGCGGTCATGAGCAATGCAAGTAATCAAGGAACATGTACCAGTAGTTGTTCAGTTTCAGCAGTGTCTATCATACGTTCCTAACATAGAATTAAGTAACCAAGGAACAAGCAGCAGCAGATGTTTCCATACGAGTCAGTAACAATCACCAATAAGTACTGAAACATATGCAAGTAAGTAATCCAATTTGTCACTTACTGCGGTCATGAGCAATGCAAGTAATCAAGGGACATGCACAAGCTGTTGTCCAGTTTCAGCAGTGTCTATCATACATTCCTAACATAGAATTATGTAATCAAGGAACAAGCAGCAGCAGATGTTTCCATACATGTAACATCCAATTTTTCCACAAACAGTACACGACAAAATATTTCATTTCATAATAATTTTAATTGTTTGATACCACAGGCCCATCAGTAAAATACTTAATTACAACAATAATTTAAAGATCAAATGGTGGTCTAACTAGCTTCTAAATCTTCAATCAGAGTGCGGAAGACTGAACAAGCTACCCGAGACCGCATCGTCTTTACAAAATAGGCATCAACAAAAGTCCAAGGTCTGCTATTCATCAAAATCCAGATTCACTTAGGCTGGGATGAACTACCTGCTGTGATCTTGCCTTTATCAGCTTTTCCTGAAAAGGAGTTGTCATGACAGAGTAAGCTAACAAAGCTTAGTGAGTTAACAGAGTTCCACTAAATACCACACACATATAACATACTATCAGATCCTGTCGGTCAACACGTCAGATACGGCAATTAGGTTGGGAGACAACCCGGTCAGTATTCCCATATGTAAGGCCGAAGCCCTACGGGAAGTGTATGGAAACAAGTCAGATAGGAAAGGAATCTGCAGAATTCCCTCCTGTGAATGGAGATCTCACATTCGGTCCGGTCGGATGATGCAATATGCAACGGCAAGTATATAAACAGTCAAGTAAGCAGTAAGCATGATGCGTATTTACATAAAATGTAAAAGTGAACATGCAATCAAGGCATTTCAAATGTCTGGTTCAGTAATGGCAACATACGTTTCTATGATACAATATAGTATTAAAGAAACATGCAGCAATCAATCAGTAGTTTCCATACAGTCAGTACATTCACCAATAAGTATCAAAATATATGTAAGTAATTAGCAGTGTCTATGATACGAAACGTTGACCCGCAAGTTAAATGTAACTTGGAACCTTCGTATAGGATAGGATAGGCGTCAAAGTACCCGATAATTGGGACTCCCACACGCCTAGAGCAAGTCCTTGACCCGTTAGTTATAAGAACTAAGAACCAAAGGAATACGAGAACGCCACAAGAATGTGCTCACAATCTTGATAAGTTCTTGAACTATGAACTCTCCAACAAAGAACAAAGCTCACAAAGATGAGTAAAACTCTAAAGTAAGATATATATTTCTCAAGTGAATTGATTTGAAAGTACATAGGAAGCCATCTATTTATAGGCTTCAAAAACCAACTCAAAAGACACTAATTAAATTCAATGGATTAAAGAAGGGACTTTAATCCATGACTCTTGACATTTTGTCTTCAATTGGTAGATAATTCTAGAACTCTTAAACAAAAAAAACGGATTAGGCATTTCTAGGCCTTTATTGGACTCAAATAAACTTCTAATGGACTTCAAAATACATCCATTCTACCACTTGGGCTTAGTACTAGCCCATAATATCTCAAAGACCCAAGAAAATGCAACTTTTGGGCTTTTATGCTTCCATATTAGGATCCAATGTTTCAAGTCTAGTAACATGCTTCATCACTTGCGGTTGAGCATCGTCTTTGCATGCAGACTCTTGGATATCAACAACTAAGCTCGTAAAAACTTCTTTGATCTTCTTTGCTCGTCCTCTTGTCATTGGGCCTTCACGTATTTCCATGACATCTTTGGAATGGTTTGATGATCCTCCATCATTCTCTCCCCCTTGAAAAGGATTCGTCCACGAATCATCACCTACATCAAAAGGAGACAAGTCAGAAACATTGAATGTTGAACTAACTTGATACTCACCTGGAAGATCTAGCTTGTAAGCATTGTCGTTGATCCTTTCGAGCACTTGAAATGGTCCATCTCCTCTAGGTTGCAATTTGGATCTTCGTTTGGTTGGAAATCTATCTTTTCTCAGGTGCAGCCATACCCAATCTCCAGCTTCAAACACTATCTTTTTCCTGCCTTTGTTTGCTTGTTTTGTGTATTGTTCTGTCCTTTTCTCAATATTGAGTCTTACCTTTTCGTGTAATTGCTTCACGAATTCTGCCTTCCGCTTTCCATCTAAACTGGATCGTTCTTCGATGGGAAGAGGAACAAGGTCAAGAGGACTCAATGGATTGAATCCGTAAACAACTTCAAAAGGAGAAAATTTAGTAGCAGAATGAACACTCCTGTTGTAAGCAAACTCTGCAAAAGGCAAACAATTCTCCCAAGTTCTCAAGTTCTTCGGAATAATCACTCGAAGTTGTAACATCCAATTTTCCACAAACAGTACACGACAAAATATTTCATTTCATAATAATATTAATTGTTTGATACCACAGGCCCATCAGCAAAAATACTTAATTACAACAATAATTTAAAGATCAAATGGTGGTCTAACTAGCTTCTAAATCTTCAATCAGAGTGCGGAAGACTGAACAAGCTACCCGAGACCGCATCGTCTTTACAGAATAGGCATCATCAAAAGTCCAAGGTCTGCTATTCATCAAAATCCAGATTCACTTAGCCTGGGATGAACTACCTGCTATGATCTTGCCTTTATCAGCTTTTCCTGAAAAGGAGTTATCATGACAGAGTAAGCTAACAAAGCTTAGTGAGTTAACAGAGTTCCACTAAATACCACACACATATAACATACTATCAGATCCTGTCGGTCAACACGTCAGAGACGGCAATTAGGTTGGGAGACAACCCGGTCAGTATTCCCATATGTAAGGTCGAAGCCCTACGGGAAGTGTATGGAAACAAGTCAGATAGGAAAGGAATCTGCAGAATTCCCTCCTGTGAATGGAGATCTCACATTCGGTTCGGTCGGATGATGCAATATGCAATGGCAGGTATATAAATAGTCAAGTAAGCAGTAAGCATGATGCGTATTTACATAAAATGTAAAAGTGAACATGCAATCAAGGCATTTCAAATGTCTAGTTCAGTGATGGCAACATACGTTTCTATGATACAATATAGTATTAAAGAAACATGCAGCAATCAATCAGTAGTTTCCATACAATCAGTACATTCACCAATAAGTATCAAAATATATGTAAGTAATTAATGAAATCTGTCACTCACTGTGGTCCGAAGTCAGATAATGCTTAACGAGTTAAGCTGATCAATTTATTCTGTCAAATCGGTGGGTTCCTGCCTGCATTTCAGTTTCAAGTCTGAGTCATAATCTATATAACCCTAGTTATATATTCAAGTCATTGTCAATTCTAGCTGTCGAGTCTGAGGTAGTTCCTATCGTCCCAGGGTGAGTCTATTCTTATCAGATTAATACGATTCATCTACTTATAGATGTGTGGCCTTGGAACAGAGCCAATCGTAATACTAGCAAGGTGAAACATGATATACAATTTCTAAGGGTTTACACAGAGTCAATTAATTAATTTGTGTATATAATAGGTATGCATCTTGAACTTGAGAGTTTTAGCATAATCAAACAATACTTTCAATTTCCTTAGGATGATTAATAATTTAATCTGATTTTGGAAATTAATCTTAGACTTGGAATAGGATCAGATTCGAATTTAAAGGAGATAGATTCGAATAGAGTATAATTCGAATCTATAGATTCGAAATACTCATAGATTCGAAGGCAACAAACAGATTCGAGACATACACTCAGATTCGAGACACACATTAGATTCGAGACACACATTAGATTCGAGACACACATAATAAACTCTAAGGAGATTAGATTCGAATCATCATCCCTTCGAATCTAGGGATTAGATTCGAATTCAATCACCATTTGAGTCTAAATAAGAAGGTCTCGAGTCTGTTCTTACGAGTTCAATAGTTTTCCAGGTTTTAACTACGAAACTTGAACAAAAATGAGGGAAAAATAATCACTAACCTTCGTCCAAGCTAAAACCTTCGACTGTGGATGATTTCCAAGCAAGAACAGGTCCTAAACGAGGGCAAATCAGCTTCAAATGAAGGAAAAATGAACAGATTCGAAAATGCTCTTCAAAACCGAGCCAAAAGTCAGAAAAACGGTCGATCTTACCTCAAATTCGGACGAAATCAAACACGAAATGGTAGATTCGCGAAGAACTCGACGATCTCTATTCAATGGCGTATAAAACACGAGAATCCGACGGTTCGATTTGAAGAAAAGCTAGAGAGAAGGAGAAGCAATTTTTTCCAAATTTCAAAAAGTGAGGAGTGTAGCTCCTATTTATAGGGAAATAGGGAAAATCAGATATTCTACTGAATTTTCCGGAATTGTCCAACTTTTATTCCCAATACTCCGATTTGCATTTCAGATACAAATATTAGCACAGAAGTTCTAGATCTGCAACAATTGTCTTTTAGTCAATTTAAACTCATTTTAGTCAGTTTCGCTATTTTCAGTCATTAAATTGTCATTTAGCTGAATTGTAATTATTAATCTAATTTCAACTAAATTTTTGGGCAACTTATCATAATTAATTATAACTTAATATAATTAATTATTTCAGATTCACATTATCAGCTATTTACTAAAAATTTGATAAAATTTACTTTATTATCCAAAGACTGATGCTGAAATATATACTTATTAAATTTCGGGCTGTTACAATCTTCCCCCGTTAAATTAATTCCGTCCCCGGAATTAACTAAGGCAGAAATAACTTCGGATACTTTTGTCTAATCTCGTCTTCTCGTTCCCAAGTTTGCGCAGATCCCTTGTGATATTTCCATTGAACTAACACCATTGGGATTTCCTTACTACGCAATTTCGAAACTTTATGGTCGAGTATACGCTCAGGCTCTTCTTCGTACGGCAACTGTTCATCTAATTGCACGTCTTTCCAAGGAATCACGGCTTCAGCGTCAGCTAGACACTTTCGAAGGTTACTCACATGAAATACATCATGAATCCCAATCATTTCGGCAGGCAGCTTTAGTCTGTAGGCTTGCAATCCTATACGCTCGAGAATTTCAAAAGGACCCACAAATCGAGGGCTCAACTTCCCCCGTTTGCCGAACCTTACTATTCCTTTTCTTGGCGAAACTTTCAGCAACACTTTATCTCCAACTTCAAACGCAATCGGCTTACGTCTTCTATCATGATACTTCTTTTGTCTGTCTTGAGAAGTCTGTATCCGCTGCCGAATCAATTGTAGCTGATCATGGGCTTCTTGCAGAATTGCTGGTCCAGAGATCGGGCGTTCACCTGTATCCCTCCAACAGGTTGGAGTTCTGCATCGACGTCCGTACAAAAGCTGATAGGGAGGCATACCAATAGTCGAATGATAACTATTGTTATAAGCAAACTCCACAAACGGCAGGTGAGTATCCCAACTTCCACCGAGATCAATTACACAGGCACGTAGCATATCTTCTAGGGTCAAAATTGTCCTCTCACTTTGCCCGTCAGTTTCTGGATGATAAGCGGTGCTCATCTTGAGTTCAGTTCCTAGTCCAGTCTGAAAAGCCTTCCAAAAACGTGAAGTAAATCTGCTGTCACGGTCAGATACTATAGACAATGGGACACCATGTCTAGTCACAATTTCTTTTACGTACAATTCAGCTAACTTTTCGAGGTGTTCATCTTCACGTATGGGTAGGAAATGGGCTGACTTAGTAAGTCGATCCACTATTACCCATATAGAGTCATGATTCCGCTTTGTCCTTGGCAGCTTCGTCACAAAGTCCATGGTTATGTGGTCCCACTTCCATTCCGGAATTGGCAATGGTTGCAGTTCCCCATACGGCTTTTGATGTTCAGATTTGACTTGTAAGCAAGTCATACAATTTTCTACATATCGCCCCACGTCCTTCTTCATTCCAGGCCACCAATATTCCGTCCTCAAATCTTGATACATTTTGGTAGAACCAGGGTGTATCGAGAATTTCGACATATGAGCTTCCGACAGAATTCGATCTCGAATACCTCCTAGACTGGGAACCCATATTCTATCCAAAAACCGTCTAAGACCACGATTATCAAGAGTCAGCTGGGTCACATAAGTAATCATGCGTTCAGATTTCAAGTTCTCATCCCGAATGGCTTCGGTTTGAGCGGCAATAATCGATTCAGACAAAGCAGACTCCAATACAACAGGAGTCAAGGCATAACATCGGGAATAATGGTCTTGTCCGGTTTTGCGGCTTAGGGCATCTGCTACAATGTTTGCTTTACCAGGATGGTAAAGGATCTCACAGTCATAGTCTTTTATCAATTCCATAGATCGCCTTTGTCGCATATTCAACTCTTTTTTTGGTCAAATATATACTTCAGACTTTTGTGATCCGTATATAATTTACACCTGGTCCCATACAGATAATGTCGCCAAATCTTCAATGCAAAGGTTACGGCTGCGAGCTCCAAGTCATGCGTCGGGTAATTCTTTTCATGCGCCTTTAGCTGCCTTGATGCGTAGGCAATTACTTTATCCCTTTGCATCAGTACACAGCCTAATCCCATCTTAGATGCATCACTATAGACTGCAAAATCATCATTACCCTCAGGTAAGGCCAAAATCGGCGCTTCTACTAGCTTACGTTTCAGACTCTCAAAGGCTCGATCTTGAGGTTCATTCCATTCAAACTTGACTTCTTTCTTCGTCAGGCTGGTTAAAGGCACCGCAATCTTGGAGAAATCACGGATAAATCTTCTGTAATAACCCGCTAGACCTAAGAAACTCCGGACTTCAGATACGTTTTTCGGCGCTTCCCACTTCTGAACCGCATCAACCTTTGATGGATCTACGGCTATCCCCTCACCCGAGACAATATGTCCTAAAAATTGCACCTGGCGTAACCAGAATTCACATTTGGAGAATTTTGCATAGAGTCGCTCCTTTCGTAACAATTCTAGCAATTCTCGCAAATGCATCGCATGATCAGATTCAGACTTAGAGTAAATCAAGATGTCATCAATGAAGACTATCACTGATTTATCCAGCATTGGACTACATACCCTATTCATGAGGTCCATAAATGCTGCCGGGGCATTTGTGAGACCGAACGGCATTACAAGAAACTCAAAATGACCGTAACGAGTACGAAATGCAGTCTTCGGTACGTCAGACTCAAATACTTTGAGTTGATGGTAACCAGATCGGAGATCGATCTTCGAGAAGTAACTAGCCCCTTGGAGTTGATCAAACAAATCGTCAATTCTTGGCAGAGGGTATCAGTTCTTAATAGTTACTTTATTTAACTCCCGATAATCGATACACATGCAGAAGGTACCATCCTTCTTCTTAACGAAAAGAACCGGAGCACCCCAAGGAGAAGTACTCGGACGAATAAATCCTTTTTCCAATAGTTCCTGCAACTGACTCATCATCTCCTTCATTTCATTCGGAGCAAGACGATAAGGAGCTTTCGCGATAGGAGCAGCACCCGGTACAAGGTCAATATGGAATTCAATTTGACGATCTGGTGGCAAACCAGAGATGTCATCCGGGAATACATCAGGGAATTCTTGAACTATGGGTACATCAGACATGGTCTTTTTAACTTCTCTAGCATCTATGGCATATGCTAAATAGGCGGAACAACCTTTGGTTAGGCACTTTCGGGCTTTCAGAACAGAGATGAGACCTAAATCTCGAGTCTTTCTATCGCCATAAACATAACGTTCATTTCCTTCGGGGGTTCTAATTCTAATTATCCTTTTTGCACAAAGGATTTCAGCATTTCTCATCATTAGCCAGTCCATTCCTATAATAACATCGAACTCCCTAATCCACATCGGTATCAGGTCAACGTCCGAGGAGAGGTCATCAATCACTAGCTTACAGGAACGAAAGACTTTATTCACAGTCACAAATTTCGAGCTAGCAGTTTCTATGTCTAAGGGCACAGGCAACATTTCAGGGGCAAAATCAAACTGTCTAGCAAACTTTTCGGACACATACGATAGATTAGATCCAGAGTCAAATAAGATTAGGGCAGGCATATCATTAACATGAAATGTACCCGTGACGACGTCAGCAGTCTCTTTCGCCTCTTCGGCTGTCATCTGGAAAGCTCTCGGTTGATTCCTCGGAGCAGAGGAACCCTTGACTGATTGTTGCGGTGAAGAT
>JAANYP010005799.1:0-41543 GCA_020465985.1 Centrapalus pauciflorus | reverse complement strand
GACGTGGCAGTGTTAGAGTATGGATCACGGATGATTGGCCTTCTATAATCACTGTAAGTAGAAGCCATCAATTGCCTTGTCATTCTAGTTTCTACGTGCAGGAAGTATCGAAATTTCTGTGTATGTGCAGAGAGTAATTCGAGAGACAGTGCAGTGAATTTCTGTGTCTGTGCAGTGTGTTCGTGAGAGTGCAGAAGAAAAAAAACAGAATATAACTAATCTTGATATTATTAATCACACACACACACTTTAAATTACATATTTGGTTCCTCCTTATATAGAGTACTAATCGGTGCTAATGAACCATTGTGATGGTTCATATTGGGTAGTTAATTTTGGAGGGAATAATAACTACCAATTAACTACTTTGTTGTCTTTATCCGGTTTACATATATACAAGTACCGGATTTAATTAATTAAATACATATAATTAAAACATAGGTGTCTTAAGTTTAATAACACTTAACATATTTCCAACATTCACCCCCTAAGTGTTATAAACTTCAAAATGAATCTTCAACCATTTAGCTTCACACAATGACAACAAAGTCACCATCATCTTTGTTGTCTCCATCTTCAATCACTTGACTTCCCATCTTCAAAACCACATTAATGGTATCCTCCTCTATGTTGCTTGATCCTTCACCCACCAACCTTTTATCTTTTGTGTTCACATCATCATCTTTGCATCCTCGTGCTATACGTCCCTCAAATCTTGCTTCATCTTGGCCAACTACACTCTTAGTTGTGCCCATGTCATTCAAATCTCTTGAATGTTCCCAATGCCTTTTGTCGGCTTCCTTGATGAATTTATAATACTCTTGAGGTTGTACTAGGCATGCAATATAGATCTCCTTCAAACCACTTTGGAAATCAATTGGAAAGCCTAACCCGTTGGCTATTCCACCCCATTTATTTTTTGATGTAACACACTCAAAGCCTCCATTGCTTTCAACAATCTTGTAAAGATCAAACAAACACACTTTTGCTCCAAACAACTTAAATGGCAAATCCAATTTTGATTTGGTAACATTCTCATGATACCAAATTAAAGCTCCTTCAAATGCCTTTTAAACAAATCTTTATGTGCCATGACAAAGTGATTATTGTTTATCAAATCCAAAAATTTGATAAACTCTTCAATACTTTAAATTTTCAAAGAAACTACTTCCCAATCATCTTCTTGATTTTCTTGTGTCTTGACAACATCAATGGATTTGTCAAGGTCTTCAAAATACTTTTCAAGATATTCATCTTGTCTTTTAAAAACATTTTCATCACAAATACTTTATTTTCAGGGTCAAACACATGAGACACCTTACAAGTTAAACCTTCAAAATCAACTTCAAAACCTTGCATGATCAATTGTTTCATGCTAAGCAAGTTGATGTTAATTTCAGGAACATATGCTACATATGGTATTGCGTATTCATTGTGAGTTGTTATCAATTTTACAACTCGATCCAATACCATGTGTAAACAATACACTTGATTCGTGTTCCTGAGTATCAACAATAAAACATCTTTTTAACTTGTTAAGCAATTCTTTATTTGGTGTCATGTGTTTTGAGATCTTAGTGTTTACATACCAGAAATTGTCCCAACCATTGTTGTCCGATCCTTGTACAAGACATTCACCATCAAAACATATCCTCTCCTTGTATTTTTGGACATATGGTTTCAGGGGTTCCATTTTCAGATTTGGAGAGGAAGGGGTGGGCTTAAAAGCAACAAAATTATGAACAATATTGGTGTGATGAGAAAATGGAAGAGATGAAAAATTAACCAAATTACACCAATGATGAGACATATGAGCAGAATTACAAACATAGTCTCTCAAATAAGTAGGAGGAGCATGAACTCAATGAGAACTTTTAGGTTATGTATCAGGAAAAATGATTTATACTGTCTGCTATTACATATTCATTGAGAAGTATCGTTACAAGTAGTTTGAGATTTTACTTCAAACTCATGAGGCAATTAATTCAGAGCATATAATATATATTCGATCATTAGTTCATTACTATGGCAAATCATCAAATATCTTGAAACTTTGAACCCAAAAAGAGACACTGAACCCATAGGCATAGGCCAAACGCGACGGAACTTTGAACTTCAGACTACTTAAATGTTCACTATGTGCAAGTAAGAAGTAACATCAATAGTTCAGGATTGATTAGTTGGGAAAGAAAATAATAATTGGAAAAAAACCCTTGTTTGTAAGTTGTTATGTACTTTCAGGGAGCTAATTTTTTTGTGCTTTTAGTTTTACCTCTTAGGCTTGAAGGTTAAGTATATAATCATCAAATGATGGAGGCCAGTATGCAAGAGAAGAAAATAATTAAATAACAAACTAATAATTATATGATAAGCAGATAATCTTGTATTGCAAAATAGAATAACAGAATTGTTGCAAAACATATATATCTAAGCATATCAAATTGACTATCAACAAGAAATTTGGGCACAATGTTCCCAAAAATGTGAGATTCATCATCACTAATGTTAAAAATATTTGATCACACAGCTAACGCAAACATCACTTTATTCATCATTTATCAACACTTACCACTTTATTCATCATTTTTAATGTTACTTGTAGCTGAATATGAGAAAGAACAGATGAACACTTAACCGAGCAAGGGCACAGTAGAGGCGTTGGAAGCCATGACCAAGGGCAAAGAAGAGGCGGAGTAAGCACTGAGCAAGCAAAGAGCAGAGGCGGAGAAAGTGTGGAGCAAGGCCAGAGCGGAGCTAGAGACGGAGCCCGAAACTCAAATCAGAGGGGATCAGAGCAAGCGATCAAAGGCAGAGGCAGAGTATGTGTAGATCGATGCTGGAGCGCTAGAGGAGGAGGAGGCGGCGATGGCGACGGAACGTAGACGTATGCGGAGGTGGGAGTAGGCATGGCAAAAAAACCCATACCCGACGGGAACCTGTAAGTCGACCCCGATTTGACCGGGGAATCCCCGAGTTGATCGTGGATGGGGAATCCCCGATTTAAATTAACGGGGATGGGGCGGGAATGGGAGACACTTTAATCCCCGACCCCGACCCCAAACCCGACCCCGACCCCGATTATGTTTTAATATAGATTATTATATATATTTAACTTTACAATGTATTTTAATCATTACATTTTATATAATGTATTAAATATTATTGTATATGACTTTTCTATAGTTCAAAATACTATTGTTTTTTTCATTTTAGTGGGTTTATAAATCTTTTGCTTACATTTCTTTGTTTTAGTTTCATTATAAATTATAAATTATATATGTAAACAACTCAAATATGTTTGAATTGATTTGTTTTAAAGTTTATTTACATAAAATTTTCTACTAATTTACTATTTATAGTTTAAACTTAATAATCTTTTAGGAACTTGAAAAACCCGATTCCCCGACGGGGATCCTCGATCCCCGAATGGGACGGGGATGAGGATAGAAACTAATTCCTCGACGGGGATGAGGCCGGGGATGGGGGAGAGGATTAATAAGCGGGGATGGGGATGGAAACTGAGATCCCCGCCCCGCCCCGCCCCATTGCCATGCCTAGGTGGGAGTTGAGAGGGGAAGCGGCTGATTGAAATCGTATACCTATTTTGACTTTTAGGTTTCAATCACTTGTCTGCTAATTTAACTTTATATTTTAGGTTTAAAACCGTATAAATGTATGTTACTTTACTAAAATTATTGAAATGACTAATCTAGTTTTTTTCTTTACTTGGATGATACCTGTACTCAAAGATTATCTGTCGATATGGTACATCTATCCGGTTACCGGGTTGACGTGGATATGGTATATAATAGAGCAATAAATGATTTAAAAAATCACCAAAAGATTATGCATCATCATCGTACTTTGAAATAATAAAAAGTTAAAAATTTTACCAATTGAACCGGTAACCGGTCACAAAATGTATCATCTCAACAACGAATTTTTAAGTATAAGTATCATTCGGGTAAAAAAAGACTAGATTAGTCATTTAAGTAATTTCAGTAAAGTATTATACATTTGTACGACTTTAACCCTATATTTTATTTATGAAATACATTACCTACTTTTAATTTTATAATATTTAGTGAATAGACTCACTTCCGTCACTAACTAAATGTCACTTATTTTGTAGTGTTTGCAATATTTTAATTACAATATAAGCGAGACAAGCGTTGTTTTTTTTTTTCTTTCTTTTTTTTTTACTTTTTGTTTTTTGCATTTTTAGCAATTTTTTTATTGATATGAGTGAATGAACAAATTTAGAAACAAATAATGCATGTTAGGAAAAAAAACCTAAGTTTAATTTATATTAACATATTAATTAATGACAGAAGTGGAATTAAACATGATATTGATAAAAGAAATAAAAGCAAAATTTTTTGCTTCCCAAAAAGCAAGCTGCTACCATGTCATTTAGACATAAAAACAAATTAAGTTTTAATTAATTTCTAAATAAAGCATATTTTCAGTAATTAAGTGTAAAACATCTTTATTTTAGTAACTTATAACTATAAACTAATCTAATTAAATATAGACACACATATCTGTCACTCAGGGCCGTTCCATTGATTTTAGAGGTTCCGGACGAAAACTTATAAGAGGGTCTTACACATACAAACATATATAAATACACACATATATGTATATATATACACGTGTGTACAAACATACTTTTTATTTTCTTTCCGTCCATAAGCTAAGAAAAATTAATCGTACTTTATTTACATTGACAACTTATAAAATTAAGGGCCCAATGAAATTTTGGGCCCTGGGCGATCGCCCCTTTTGGACGTCCTCAGGGCCGGCCTGCTGTGTATGCGTACGATAAAAAGGGAAAACCTACCGCTACGGCTGCATTCGAAAGCATATGAATCTCCGCTTCTACACAAGTAAGTCCTAGAAAACCCTTATTTTTCTCCCTATATATCACTCTCCAGAAAATGTTGTGTGCCGATCGATCTCTATAATATAGAATCCAGTGCCCTGCAGGTTTTCTTTCATCACCTTCTTTGTTTCATTTCATGAATCTCACTATTTGATATTTACGAAACTCTTTTGCTTTTAATTTAGTTTTAAGAAATCGATCTTGATACAAAACTTTCTTTCTTATGTGCTTTTAATTCCATGTGAATGTGTGTTGAGCATATTGTATTTGGGATCTGTAATTTCATCACGTATTTTGCTAATCAGTATACCCTCCGATCCATCAATGGAACATACATCAATGGAGCAAATATCATCAGTGGCTGATCGCTTCCACAAACCAGTTTTTGGCAATATCTCAAAAATCTAATCGGAAATCAAATTGATCATAGTGTTACTGGTTCGATCAATGGTTCAACTTATCCAAGTGGATGAACCGATCTAACAAACCAGAAGACATATATAAAAAATTAATATAAAATTATAAAACTACTAAGAAACTCACAAAAAAATGGATTTTAATAATGTAATAATTAAATTCAAAAGAATAGCGTGCGTCTTGCATATGACGATGATGGCTTGTTGTGAAGGTAACTGATGTGTAGCTTACTTAAGAACCATTATTAGCTTAAAAATTAAGGAATTGACTTAAGGAGCTTAAATATAGTAGTAGTATGTAGATCTCAAGACCTCATTAAGAACCGTTATTGCTCCACATATATACTTAGAAGAAAGCATTGGTGATCCAGATCACTAAAATCGATGTTGATAAACAGGGTATGGAGATTCACCCACTGTTGTGTGTATTCTATGATATGGAAAGCAAATAATTAAGAAGAATTAGCTCTTTGCTTCATGTCTATTTGCTATTGATAAAAGTTTTGATAATGTTTAATCGGTGTTGATGGCAAAGTCCAAGTCATTGGAGTCACACAAGGCATCTATATATTTTCTTAATTTGATATGTGGTGTTGTGGTACGTGGGTCTATCCTCGGTGTAGATATGACATGGAGATAAAGAAATGAAAAGGCTTATAGGGGATAAAAGTTAATACATCCAAGCTCCTTGATGACATTGATATATGTCATATCTAGACCATGTCATTTTGATTAAAAGGTGAAAAATTATATTATTTTAGTGTAATTCATTCACGAGCTAATTGATTTTAGTTGAAATAGAACGAGGTTGAAAGTACAAAGTACACACTTGTATAAGTTTGGTCAAAATCAAGACTTGGGCGTCAATGCAAGGTCGAAGGGGCTGCGCTCCCTTGCAGGTCACAGTGGGGTCCAAGGGGCAAAGCTCCTAGCAGTGGTTTTTTTGTGTGTGTTGTCTCGGGTTTAGTGTTCAGGTCTATTTGTAAGTGTAACACATACCCTTGGGTGATTTTCAGCGTTACTTCTTAGGATGCAGTGCTGTTAAAAAGAACATTACTTCAAAACTTGTATCTATTTCTACTTCAAATAATCACGCAAATTTAGTTGATGAATATAAGTTCTGAAGTCGCTACTTAGGGCACAGGGGTAATTTAGGAGTAGGAGTAGGCTAGACAAGTTGGAATTTAGGTGGTGAACGTAAGTTCTGAAGCCACTCGGCAGAATGGTAGAGTAGGAGTAGGAGTAGACTAGTTTGCCGTTCAAAAACAAAATAATTATGCAAATTACAGTTATTATTCATTTCTTATATCTTAATCAGCTAACATCACAACCAACATAGGTCTCGTATCCTCACATTCGTTCTCCTTCACTTCTTTACACACACACACACATAGTGGCAGATCCAAAATTTTTTTATAGGGTTCATAATTTAATATACTATGAGAATGTACGTGCTTGTGACTCTAATTTTTATTTCAAATATTGAAATTCCGGGTCGGTTCATCTAGATCATATAATAAAACAAATATGTAAATGCTACAACGTCATTAATTGTTGCAAACAAGTAACAACTATAAAACAAACAAGTAACAAATAATAAATTAACCAACATTATGAGTATATAAATTATATAATCAATTAATTATTTAATCTATGAATCATATATAAGTGTAAAAATTAAAGATAATTAAAGCTTATATAAAGTGTATAAATTAAAGATAAAGCTTATATAAAGTGTATAAATTAAAGATAAAGCTTAGATTCTTAGAAACTAAAAATTGGAATATATATAAAAGAGAGCACAATTGCACAAATGAGGAAATACCTATTGCCAACCGGAGACAAGAGATTGAGAAAGTGAGAAAGGGCGACGGGCGACGACTTGGTAGTTGCTACGAGTCTTCGACCACGAGAGACGGAGACAGTGTAGAGGCGACTTTAACGAAGGCGGCGAGGGTGACTCCTACTTGCTTCCAGGCTTCCAGTCTTCACGGTTCCAATTCAAATCTTCTATCGTTATTCGCTCATCTCAGATGCGGTGATGGATTGATGTCGGCGGGGCCTGAAGGAACCTCTCAAATGCTCAATCGCGTACTTCCCTAGTCCAATTGTTCAAGCCCAAGTCCAATGATAAATTAACCCTATAATTAAAGACCCAATAATGGTATTTTTAAATAATTTGTTAAATAGGTAACAAATTATTACGTTTTTGTATATTTTCTTAGATTTTGCATTTTTTATATATCTAAATATAAAAGTTAACAAGGATATATATATATATAGGGGTCGAGCTTAAATAATCATTGGGGTCAAAAGTTTTTCGACTATATACATAACATGTAAACTTTTTTATGGGGGTCGTTTGACCCTACCCGCTATTACTCGGTCTGCCGCGTATATGTATGCAGGGGCGGATGTAACAAATGGCCGTGGGTGTCACTCGACACCTATAAATTTTTTAAATACTGAGTTACGTATGTATCAAAAATTCGAGTGACACCTAGGATTTTTTTTTAGTGACACCTACGAAAACTTTATAAAAGTTTTAAATACATATCTAATTTATATTTGTTGATTTCGTTACCCAAACTTATTAAAATATTACTGAGTTTAATCATAAAAACTTAAAAGAAAACACAGAAGCCCAATAGAAATAGAAAAAAATAAGAGACAGGATTCAATAACCGGTCCAAAAGATTAAAAAACCCCGAAAAAAACTAACTCAAACCTTGTTGAAGACACCGGTCTAATTGGTTGAAAAACCCTTAGTCGATATCATCGCTTCATCGGTTATGGATGTGCTTAAATATGTTTAAAAAAAATCCCTAACCAAGTGATTTTTTCGGGACTAACACATAAGTCGATTAAAAATACAAATGTAAGCATTTAATTTTTAATGATTTATCAAATAGTGTTTAACTTTAGTAAATAAAATCAAAAGTTTTGTAAACAAAAACTCAATTTTAGTAAAAAAAAATATCTGAGATTTTTAATGATTTATCAAATATTGAGAATGTGAAAAGCGGTCCAATATTTTCTAAATTGAATGGAGTCCGTCAGCTTGCTAATTTAGTGGTGAAACTAGGAAGCATCTTTCGTGTCCTTTGGTTTATCGATTGTTGAAGCTAATATTAGTTTTGTCGGTCGTATCTGCGACAGTTGAGAGATATAGTATTGTACAATGTACTTTTGTAATTATAAAAATCTTGTTATTTGTTAGTTTTGTGTTGACAACCCGTTTTGGTAACCCGATTCATCTTAAAAAATATTTTGAAAATCTAACTTATAAAATTACTTTAAAAAAGTGACACCGATAACAAAAAAATCCTAGATCCGCCGTGTATGTATGTGTGTGTGTCTATATATATACATATACATATACATACACACACATGTATATATATATATATATATATATATATATATATATATATATATATATATATATACACACACACACAAACACACATATATATGTATAGACACACACACACATACATTAATACACACATATAGACACGGGTTATCATGTGAGAAGTTAAATATATTTTGAGTAGTGTATGAGAAACACCATGATTATCTAATTTTGTATATTGATTCACTAATTCTGTACATTTGTTCATTTATTTTGAATTTGTGATTCATTATTTTTATGAATTCCAAAACTAATTAATGAATCAATGTAAACAAGTAATAAATTGTTGATTTATTTAATCCGAAATATATTCAAAATATTGTGAATCACTTTGTAAACACAATTAATTCCAGTGCTTCTCACATTTTGTTAAAATATATTTATACACACACCTAGGTTTTATGCATGTTCCCCTTCATACTTAAGTTATATTTCTTCCTTTTGCTGTTTCATTCAAGGAAAATGTATTATATTATTTTGCAACAAAAGTTGTTGAAGATGGCAATGAGCAAGTGCAGGAAAGAATCTGAAGACCAAACAGGCGATGAGGAAGAAAAAGAAAGTTGACGGGTTTGTATAATTTCTTTTAGATAAGATATCATATAGAAATCCTTAACAAGGCTCCTGCTTCTTTCCTTCGTTATCACTACGCTAAGTATGCATGCAGATGATGGTTCAATATAATTAACAGCAGGATGATTCTAGACCATGATTCTTTAAACCTCAAGAGGTCAAGTGGAATTTCAATGGTACGTGTGTCACATGGACATAACGAAGAAAAACAAGGTCTGGCGAAGTGAAATAGAAGTATCTTTACATATCTTGCAGTGGCCTAATTAAGTCTTGGTGTAATGAGTTCCATCTGATATATTGGACCCCAACAGGGCAAAAATTATCCGACTATGTTTCCAACTGATTGACCAATCGATAAAGGATGATATCTATCCCAATTTCTACATCTTGTCAAGGTAACTGTACCTGCAAATGTGGACCGAGTTTAGCTTTCTTTCGATGGATTCAGGGGGGTATTTTATATACTGAGCCATTCTGGTGTTTATGGCTTGCGCCTATATATCCAATGTCAAATTCTCATATTGCAAAAAGAGGGTGTTTCTCTGGTTTTCTTAAACTGGAAAATGACTGACGTTCCTTCTTACATGGGTGAGGGTAAGTATTATTGGGGTGACTCGATTTCAGTTCAAGGCCGGCTGGAACTTTCACTGGGATGTTCATTGTTCTATGTACCTTGTTCAATTATATGGATATGATAGGAGAGAATTTACCAGGCCGGATCGATCCAATGATGATCCTTATGAGCAACCTAGTATTCTTTTGTGAAGAGGGGTGGTTTCATCACTCTCCTAGATAATGTTTCTCTTTGAACCAATTATAAGCTGACATATGGAACTTAATGCAAGGATATATTATTTAGAGGACAAAGTATAAAAAGGTGCAGTCGGTAGCTGTCTCAAATAATCTGGAATTGAGCAAATATCCACCATCCTGATCTCTGATTTCTGGATCCCGCCTGTCTCTAGCCATGATATACAAGAGGTATATATCACATCTTCTGAAACCTGGATACTTGACTGGTATGTTTAGTTATGAACGGAAAATGAACTCGTGGCTAGGCTATGCATATATACATCTTCATTGGGGAATGTGATGTTGTGTTTTTCATTCAATAGCACCAATTCAGAATTATATTAATTGGGTAGTATATGCAGCTTATACTAAAAACTATAAGAGTAGAGAACATATAATTAAAAGAGGAGGCATTCCATTGTTTATAATTTTGGATAATGGATGTTACTGGAAGTAAATGGTTTTTTTATACTACTTTTGGTCCCTGGATCATATAAGATAATAAGAATTCTTCTGTTGAAATGCAAGTAACTCCAAGGAGTTGAAACTTGTATAAGCCTAGGACCTCCAATGGAGAATCTCAATGCTCAACCACTAAGCCATCTCTATAGATTAAGAAAATAAGAAATTAACCGTCCTTCTATTCTAGTTGCACAGATAATTCTTCATCGTCATTGGCTTCTTCCCAACCCTACGGTTCTAAACACGTACTCACACACACATGACACATGCACATGCTTGCATGCACACATATTCATGTGTGTGCTGCTTTGCTGTGTGTTCCTTTGTCCAAGTGCATCAACAATGGAAACCCTGACATGGTTATTTAAATAAGTTATATCCCATGTATTACATTTTGTAAAACGTGTTAATAATTAATAATGTTTTGTCAGAAAACATTCCAATTACATATCAGACTCGTTTGAACCCGGTATTCTAACAGTTCCTGCTCTATTTTGGGATTAAAAAAAGAAGAAGAAACTGTAGAAGCTTCTAGTTCTGACTTATCATTCTTAATTTATACTCCTCCTTGTTCAAATAACAATAGGGAAATTGAATAGGCACTTGTAAAGATGTACGCGTGTTTGTATATATATATATACAATCAGGTTCATCAGCGTACCAGCGTACCCTAATGTGAATGATCATTCACATATATTTTTTTGAATAAACATGAATAAGACAACGTTATAATTAAGACTTTTTTTCAAAAGAAACAATATCATAAGTCTTGTGAATGGTAAAAAAAGATCATGCGGATGGTCATTCACACCGTTCACATCGTGTGACCATTCACATGAATATGCATTGAGCATTCACATAATTTTTAAGGACACAGAAAGTGTGAATGCATGTGAAATTTATATATCATGCGTATAACATTAAATTAAACATGATAATATAAAAATTAAGGTTGGTACCTTCGGGTGCACTTGATTTCGATAGGTACCTTTTTGAACCTAAATCTATATATATATATATATATATATATATATATATATATATATATATATATATATATATATATATATATATATATATATATATATATATATATATATATATATATATATATATATATATATATATATATATATAGAAGTATAGAAGCAATCCAAGAGTTTTAATTAGACATCTTTTTCAAGATCAAATGTTTGCTTCCAGTTTTTTTTTTTTTTTTTTAGAAAAGTCATACAAGATGTTTCCAGCATCGTACAGAAAGGAAAACCAGAAAAAGAAAAAGAACAAGAGTACATGAATGAATTACACGATCCAGGTACCAGGTAGTAAAGTAATAATTACTTGTACATAACCTCCATTATCCCACACATTAATTATATGTTTATAAATAAAACTATATATACCTCCTCCTTTATGTTCTAGATTTTCTGTTTAAGGTTTTAGTATAAGCTGCATGTCTCTACCTGATTTATCAAGAACTTGCTGCTGTTGATGGAACCACACAACGTTCATTGCGTGCATCCTCAATGTCTAGCCTTCTCATGACTTTGTTTTTTATATCATAACTAAAGAGACCATTCTCAGGTCCAAGCTTCCTAAAAATGAGATATCTCTTGCTTATCACACTAGTTACAGGAAGAGGAAGAACACTAGCAGGGTAAATGCTTGAGCACAGATAATTTGAGACACGTATCGACTGCATCTTTTCCCACTTTGTCCTCTGGAAATCTTTAAGCATCCATATGTTGACATGGTCCAAATAGACATTCTGAAGGAGGGTGAGGAAGCCACCCATCTCAAGATATGAATACTGGTTGTGCTTAGTGTATGCTGGGAGGCATGTTTGGCGAAATCTTTCTTTCACTGTGTCCATGGAAAGCAAGTACTTGGAACAATGAACGTCCCAGTGAAGGTACCTGCCTTGAACTGAAATGGGGTCATCCCAGTAATACTTCCTCTCACCCATGTAAGAGGGCCCATTAATCTTTTTCCAATTTGAGACATCAAAAGAGAAATTGTTACTCTTCAAGACTAGAATCTCGCATTGCATTGGTGGCCCCATAAACACATGAACGACCTTGTATACTCCCTTGAATTCATCATAAGAAAGGGCCACTCCACATTTGCAACCATAATGTCCTCCACAAGATGTAGAACACGGTGGAAGCCACAATTCTCCCTTAGTGATTAGATTAAAAATGCATAGAGATCCTTCTTTGTTGAGATCTGTTATCAGAATGAACTCGTTTAACCAGGACTTCATACGGCCATTATATGTTATATAAAGGCGTCGCTCTTTCATCTTCAGCCCTTGTTTTTCTTCCGTTATATCCATGAGACGCACTTTGTGACATCCAATTGGCTTCTCAAGGATGAAAGAAGCATGATTTAATAAAATCCTGTCAGTAATTAAATGGAACCACCGTCTGCAAACAAATCTAACTTTGTAACGAAGAAGATCAGCTGGAAGATTTTTAAGGATTTCTACAACGAGGTCATCATGAAGATGGATGAAATAGTCCACCTTCTTTTTCTTCCTCGAGACCTGTTCAGCTTCACATTGTTTACCGTACTTTCTCATTGCTGTCTTTGACAAATTCTGTTTCAGAATAATACAACTTGTAAGCAAAAATGGGAGGTAGAGTGTATGTATTGACAGGGGCGGACCTATGGTTTTAATATGGGTGTCACTCGACACCTATAAATTTTCAACATACTGAGTTACATGTGTATCAAAAATCCGAGCGACACCTAAGATTTTTTTTTTAGTGACACCTACGGAAAATTTATACAATTATAATATACATATTTAATTTATATATGTTGTTTTTATTACTTAAATTTATTGAAATAACACTGAGTTTTAACAACAAAAGTTTTAAGAAAAGCCCAACAAAATATAAAAACAATATTGAAGAATCATTCAAGTGAATTAAGTTAGCCCAAAAATTTTTAGAAAGCCCAAAAAAATTTGTCCAGAGGCCTAACCTTATGAACACTTGTTGCATTTGTTGTATTGAGAAATAATTACTTGTCAATATTTCAAACGAATATGTCATGACAATAATTCAAAAGATATAGACTCGAAGACAACAATTGTAAAACTTTAATACTTACGGTTTTTATTGCTTTTAAGTTTTAATGTATTGTACTATGTAATTTTTTAATTTGAAAATTTTTTTTATTCGTTAATTTTGTATTGGCAATCCGTTTCGGTGACCCGGTCCATTTTAGAAAATATTTCAAAAATCTAAGTATTAAATTTACTCTAAAAAAGTGACACCGATAATAAAAATTCCTAGATCCGCCCCTGTGTATTGATGCATGCACGTGTCTACTGTTAACTTTAAGACGCTCGGTAATGTATTTTTAAAAATGCAATATACTATTTTTATATGGGTTTGGCCAAGATAGGAAATAATGTCTTTTTAACAATACAACATACTATTTTTTATAAGTTTTTCATTAATTTATTGGGTTGAAAATTTAAGAAAATACATGTGTGAGCCTAATATATTACTTATTAAACTGAAAAAATAATGTTCCTTGTTTGTATGATGTCCTGGCCTGGGCTGTAGCCCATGTGCCCCCCTGAGGGCCGGCCGAAGAGAACACCTAAATATGAAAATGCATAAAGGTAAAAAAAAAAGAGTTAAAATAACAGGCAAGCCAAACTTCATGGGATTTTGGGCAAAGAACTCCACATCTAGCCCCTCAAATTATTTGATCCAAAAGGATTTAAATCAAAGATTGCAGAATCTCTAGGGATGGGAATGGGCGAGAAAAAAACCGAAAACGTGGATACCCGCCCGTTATGGGTGGGTAAACCCATAAGAACACATCTGTGGACATGGGTATGGGTACAAAATCATACCCGCTGGCGGGTGACGGGCGGGCACGAGTTTACTATTTCACCCGCGGGTATACCCGCCACCCGTACCCGTGAAACCCGTCACGTTCACCCGCGGGTATACCCGTTAAACCCGCGAAATATAGTCTTTATATATATATATATATATATATATATATATATATATATATATATATATATATATATATATATATATATATAATAATAATAATAAATTTTTTTTTAAATACCCATAACCCATTTCCCTAATTCCCTCTAAAAAGTCCCAGCCGTAGCAACCAAAGTCCCAACTCCCAAACCCTAATTCTATTCTCTCTGTCTCGACCCTCTAACCCTAACGGAGGTGTGAGCGAGCATGGTGGAAGTGGGAAACGTGTATTTGGGTTTTCTATAAAACGTTTAATAGATGTATTCTTATTTAATTAAATGTTGGTATGTTGTTTCATTGTTATAAACTTATAATGTTGGCGACCTACTTTGAGTTTGGAAACATTAATTATTATTATGTATTTGTGTTTGTATGTTTGATATTATTATTATTTGGATGTGTTTGCAATATCTTTATGTTTCGTTGGGTAAAAAAATGTTTATAATTGTTAAAAAGGTGAAACCCGTGGGTTTACCCGTGCCCACGGGTATCCGCGGGTGGCGGGCATGGGCGAGAAAATGCACCCGTTGGCTACTTGAGGTGTTATTCACCAAATTGGAAGTGATTCAATAATGGCAAATGAATAATTTCAGCAAATATTTATTTTTTTTCCTTTTAAAACTTGTTGTTCGATATAATCTTGGTTTTAAAAAGCGTGGGGCGCACTATTTCGAAAAGGGTTCTCGAGCCCAAGGCGCGATGTGAGGCGCGCGCATCACGTACGCGAGACACACTTGTTTTGGTATCTTAATTCGTATATAATAACACATTAATACTATTTTAACAACTGAAAAAGTAAAATAACAAAATCTAGAATACCAAAATATAGAAAATATACACGATCTTCATTACATATTTGAATTACTTAAACAATTAATCAAGGAGTGACTTGTTTTCTTCTTGTCTGGGGCCAAATTTAATGCAACGACAAGAGGCGCTTACAACAGCCTATGTTCCTATGTTGCGCAGGGCTTTGAGCCTCATTGAGCCTAAGGCGCGCTTTTTAAAACACGGCGATTAAATTAAATGTAGAAGATACTCATCACTTATTTTCCTTAATTTATACAAATTCATTACATTACTATATGATTGAATTATGTTAATTACCAAAACATAATGGATGATGAAAAATCAAAGCTAATGTCATTAAATAATCATATATTACTTATGGTTCTATAATCCATATGCAACAACAAGGTTTTCGAATTGTTGGTCATGTAATAGCTCTAATTGTCTTTGTTGTTGCTGCAATTGTTTAATTAGCTTACCATTGTCAAGGTTGTTCGTTATTATAGGCGTTCTATGATCCGCATCTAGCATTGACGGTATCGTTCTCGTATATTTTTTATTCTTAGTAATACATGTTTGCCTTAAAAAAATCATTACTTTGGTATGTAAAATCGGAAGTTATAGAATCAATAATACATAATGTAATTATCGGTTGACACGTAATGAATGAGCAAACCGTGACACATTAAAATCATTTGATAACTTAATTTGATGAATGACTTGTATCATTTATATGTATTTCTGAAGTTCTGATCTATGCTTTATTTCTTCACCTAAGGAAGCTAACGCCCTACACGTACTCCTACAGGCATGATCGATAGTATCTTTGCTATTCATTTAATCGACCCTCAATAGAAAGAACTCCTGATCAGGATCGAATCACTAAAAATTGGTGTGTAAAAAATAGATTGCATCAAGCCATTAACAAGAAAGAAGATGTGATTGAGCATCAAGCCATTTGCTTCCAGGGGGAAGTCCATATATTTCCTAGATGATCTTCTTCCATAATGGCACTCATGAACATCACTATATATTATTGGGGTGGATACATGTACAAAGCACGTTAAATACTAGAAGTCAGTTATGCAAATTGTTTCAACCTAATAATTGATTAATGTCGTCTTGATATCCATGGAAACTAGCTATTTCCTTACAAAACAAAAGTTGAGACATTGGCAATCATAGGCAAAGTATTTGTCTAAGTTAATTGGCATACTATATATTACGTACATTGTTGGTTCAAACTCAAATATTTTCATAGGTTTAGGAATCAAACGCTAGAAACTTTATTAGCAATATTTGAAATTTATACACTTTGAAACCTTGAACATTGGTTACTAATTATACTACGTGAAAAGGTGTGTGTGAACCATCACAATGGTTCGTGGTAACCTTTCGTGAATGGTTGCGTTGTTTCAAAGAGAAGCAACCATTCAATCTTTGTTTAGTACTATTTAGTCCCTATAGTATTCTAAATTACATAATTGACAACATACTTTAAACTACTAACATAATAGATCCGATACTAAATTATCTGTTTTTTGTCATTATTTCCAACATACATGACCAATGGTGTTCTCGCATTTAGAAAGATTATATCAACACAAGACAACAAATAAACATATATAGACAAGTCGAAGGTCTTCACTTGTAATTATCTCGATCCATACGTTATTTAACATATAATCTTGTATTTCTCCTCCAAGCTAGGACCGGCCAAAAGAATCTAACTACATTTAACCAATAAAATATATGATGATTTGTACATAATTAATAGTTGACCGAGATGATCGAATATCCATTGCGCAGTTTTAACAGAAAATAGAAATGTCAAATGTAAAACCTTAATTCCCAGGATGGAGCAAAACAGAAAGTCTATCTTATCCAAAATATTGGATTGAAAAGAAGAGACCCCCTTTTAAAAAAAAAAAGAAAAAGCTAGAGCATATATATTATTTGAAACAAATAGCTTAAAAACCCATGCATCCGGCCTTATGCATCTTCATATGCATGACGCACAAATTTTGCATAATCTTATAACAAATCTCCTAATTTTGATTCCAACTGTTGCAAACTACCTAGCAGGCACGCATATCCACGTCAATCTATATTCATTTACCAACAAGAACAAACCTCCATCGATTTCGATTGGATCACAAAGATTTCTGTTTAGCTAATTAAATGCAAAAATGAAATTACTGACCCTAAATTACAAATCAATCAACAAACATTCACGTTGACTTGCAATTGAGCAAGTAAGAAAATTAAAGCATATATAAATCGCATCAAGGATAAAGAAAAAAAACCAGCTGACTAACGAAATTGACATGAGAAGGTGACGGGAGAAGACCTGAATGGCGCCAGCTTCCATCGGTGAAGAAATCGAAGATGATTGGAGTAAGGATTTGGGTGGATAATCGGAAGCGAAGGGGAGAAAATGTGGTTTGTCTAGGGCTCAACTCAGCACAAGTTAAGATTCATATGCTCCCCAATATCATATATATATATATATATATATATATATATATATATATATATATATATATATATATATATATATATATATATATATATATATATATATATATATATATATATATATATATATATATATATATATCAGTAGCGGTGGGTGTGGGTGTGGGTGTGGGTGTGTGAGGGTTTTCGTACTCGTCAACCTCAGACTACAAAATCTTCTTACACTTGCCACCTGGAGATTTTTGTCCTACCAAACATCACATATTATTTTTATATTTATTTTTTTTTAACTTATCAATAATCTATTATATAAAGTAAAGTAATAAACTATTTTTAAAAAACTTTATATCTAAAAGAATTTATAAATACATTGACAACGTAAATGTTGCAAAATATAATTTATAAAATTTAATATTTATTAAACATTAACAAAATAACGATTTATTACTTTTAATGTTTGCATTCCAAATTTATAAATTATATAAAAATGATTAAATTTATATTTATTATTATAGTAAAAGAAAATGCATATGCCAAATCATTCTCTTTGTGCATCAGCTTTTAATTTTCTCTTTCATTTTTCCAAAAATAAATTCAACCCCAATTAGGTAAATCATTTAATTTATTAAAATCTATCTATATATATTAATAAAAGAAAATCTCTTATGCCACGTGTCATTACCTCATTCCTCTAGAATTTTTATTTCCCGCATTTTTTTTCATAATTAGATTTTTTAATTTTACTAATTCATTATTAAGAATATTTATGAACTTTAATTCAAATACCTTCATATTTAATACATACTATTAAAAAAGGAAACATTTCAAATACTTTTTAATTGATTTAAATAACTTTCGTATTTAACTATTAATGTTAGCTAAATATGCATTTTTTTAATATATTTAAAACGTGAATATAATGTAATATTGAAAATGAGTTGTTTCATAATCTTTTTAATCTTAAAATTTTTAAATCATAAAGTTTTTCTAAATTGTATTCTATGTAAAAAAAAGTAAATTTTTAGTATTTTACTTGTACATAAAAATCTAAAAATAAAAAGTTTAAAAAAGATGAGACACGATAAATACTATTTATACATATTTAAAAATAGAATTTTTTTTAATTATCCTTAATAACCAAAGATAATACTATTTTCGTATTTTTTGGAAAAAAGTAAACATTTTTGTATGTAATTGACGTTTTATTTAGATTTTTAGTAAACACTATTTATAAAATATTCACGTAATACGTGGGTTAATAACTAGTACATTATATTAGAACACTAAATACTAATTAGTAGTAATTGTTATTCTTTCCTAAGTAATTAATTACCCATATTTAAAGAGTAAATTATACAAATGGTCCATGTGGTATATGTGAAGTTATAATTTTTGTTCCTTAAACTTTTAATTTACACAAATGGCCCATAAAACTAAAAATTAAGTGAAATTTTGTAATGTTTTGATCCCTCAAATTAAAATCACTAAATTTTAAGGATTAACTCCCGGGATAATTCGTCTTCTTTTACTTTTCAGAAACCATTTATGAAAGTATTCAATTAACTTTTAATTTTTCGAATTATTATTATATATACTGTTTATTTATTATTTTTATTACATAAATAAACTTAAAAATAATACAAATAAATTAAACTATTTCCTATCGTTGATGACTCCACCAATGTCATACATCACCTCGGCTCCTCCACCTCCATCATTCCTATGCTTACGTTGATTAAGGTTCTTCAGATGATGTTTCTATTTTAGGTTTCTTCGAAGATGATGACGAAAAGATATAGCGTTCTTACGAAGATTATGACGACACAGGAATGGCAAAGAGAAATCTGGATCTATTACGATTTTTCATCACCCAATCTGTTTCGTTTCAGAACAATCAAAATCGAAACTAAAATTGTTTTATAATCATGTATTACATCAATGAGTTTAATTTGAAAAAACCAACATGTTTTTTATGTTTTTGCGGTTTAGTCACTCCGTGTTATTTTTTACCAATAAAATCCTTAAGTAATATATTTGTTTGTGTTTTTTGAATTTTTCTTTATTTTTTCAAAAAAGTAATCAATTTTGTAGACTTTTCGGAGAAAAATAGTGAAAACATATTGATTTTTTGTGGAAAAAATCAGGGTTAAATATTAAAAAAACAAAACTTTTTTAAAAACAATAATTTGAGGACTTTTGTAGCAAAAAATAACTCGACTAAATCGCAAAAAAAATGAGAACATGTTGGTTTTTTCCGTATCAAACGCTTACATCAATCAACACTAGTAACAAACACATACATACCAAAATGTAAATCAAACCCACCTCCATAGTAGCTTGTTCACAACTTAATCCTACATGTAAATTCCAAATCGAATATGATTGAAAGCACGTTTAATCAATGGATCCAGATGTTAAGACCTGGCCACTTTTGGGTCAATAAGCATACAACAACGAGCAGTAATATAATTAGCAATCAATTCATTCAACACCAAATAGAACCAAATATTATAACAAGCTAGAAATCAAACTTAAACTCATCAACACAAAGACAAACCTAGATTTGAAGTAAGAAATGAAACAATAACTTATATCGAACCCAAAGATGAAACATTCATGCACAAATCTTCATCAATGCCTATGAACGAGGAAATCATAAAGACAAAGAAGAAAACACAACAGAGGTGCATTTGGAGACAAAGACAAAGAAGAAACCAACAAGTCATTGATGCCCATATTCAGAACATGTCGTCATCAAAGCTACACATGCATGATGGACGTGGCAGTGTTAGAGTATGGATCACGGATGATTGGCCTTCTATAATCACTGTAAGTAGAAGCCATCAATTGCCTTGCCATTCTAGTTTCTACGTGCAGGAAGTATCGAAAGATCTGTGTATGTGCAGAGAGTAATTCGAGAGACAGTGCAGTGAATTTCTGTGTCTGTGCAGTGTGTTCGTGAGAGTGCAGAAGAAAAAAAACAGAATATAACTAATCTTGATATTATTAATCACACACACACACACTTTAAATTACATATTTGGTTCCTCCTTATATAGAGTACTACTCGGTGCTAATGAACCATTGTGATGGTTCATATTGGGTAGTTAATTTTGGAGGGAATAATAACTACCAATTAACTACTTTGTTGTCTTTATCCGGTTTACATATATACAAGTACCGGATTTAATTAATTAAATACATATAATTAAAACATAGATGTCTTAAGTTTAATAACACTTAACATATTTCCAACATTCACCCCCTAAGTGTTATAAACTTCAAAATGAATCTTCAACTATTTAGCTTCACACAATGACAACAAAGTCACCATCATCTTTGTTGTCTCCATCTTCAATCACTTGACTTGCCATCTTCAAAACCACATTAATGGTATCCTCCTCTATGTTGCTTGATCCTTCACCCACCAACCTTTTATCTTTTGTGTTCACATCATCATCTTTGCATCCTCGTGCTATACGTCCCTCAAATCTTGCTTCATCTTGGCCAACTACACTCTTAGTTGTGCCCATGTCATTCAAATCTCTTGAATGTTCCCGATGCCTTTTCTCGGCTTCCTTGATGAATTTATAATACTCTTGAGGTTGTACTAGGCATGCAATATAGATCTCCTTCAAACCACTTTGGAAATCAATTGGAAAGCCTAACCCGTTGGCTATTCCACCCCATTTATTTTTTGATGTAACACACTCAAAGCCTCCATTGCTTTCAACAATCTTGTAAAGATCAAACAAACACACTTTTGCTCCAACAACTTAAATGGCAAATCCAATTTTGATTTGGTAACATTCTCATGATACCAAATTAAAGCTCCTTCAAATGCCCTTTTAAACAAATCTTTATGTGCCATGACAAGGTGATTATTGTTTATCAAATCCAAAAATTTGATAAACTCTTCAATACTTTCAATTTTCAAAGAAACTACTTCCCAATCATCTTCTTGATTTTCTTGTGTCTTGACAACATCAATGGATTTGTCAAGGTCTTCAAAATACTTTTCAAGATATTCATCTTGTCTTTTAAAAACATTTTCATCACAAATACTTTATTTTCAGGGTCAAACACATGAGACACCTTACAAGTTAAACCTTCAAAATCAACTTCAAAACCTTGCATGATCAATTGTTTCATGCTAAGCAAGTTGATGTTAATTTCAGGAACATATGCTACATATGGTATTGCGTATCCATTGTGAGTTGTTATCAATTTTACAACTCCAATACCATGTGTAAACAATACACTTGATTCGTGTTCCTGAGTATCAACAATAAAACATCCTTTTAACTTGTTAAGCAATTCTTTATTTGGTGTCATGTGTTTTGAGATCTTAGTGTTTACATACCAGAAATTGTCCCAACCATTGTTGTCCGATCCTTGTACAAGATATTCACCATCAAAACATATCCTCTCCTTGTATTTTTGGACATATGGTTTCAGGGGTTCCATTTTCAGATTTGGAGAGGAAGGGGTGGGCTTAAAAGCAACAAAATTATGAACAATATTGGTGTGATGAGAAAATGGAAGAGATGAAAAATTAACCAAATTACACCAATGATGAGACATATGAGCAGAATTACAAACATAGTCTCTCAAATAAGTAAAAGGAGCATGAACTCAATGAGAACTTTTAGGGTATGTATCCGGAAAAATGATTTATACTGTCTGCTATTACATATTCATTGAGAAGTATCGTTACAAGTAGTTTGAGATTTTACTTCAAACTCATGAGGCAATTAATTCAGAGCATATAATATATATTCGATCATTAGTTCATTACTATGGCAAATCATCAAATATCTTGAAACTTTGAACCCAAAAAGAGACACTGAACCCATAGGCATAGGCCAAACGCGACGGAACTTTGAACTTCAGACTACTTAAATGTTCACTATGTGCAAGTAAGAAGTAACAACAATAGTTCAGGATTGATTAGTTGGGAAAGAAAATAATAATTGGAAAAAAACCCTTGTTTGTAAGTTGTTATGTACTTTCAGAGAGCTAATTTTTTTGTGCTTTTAGTTTTGCCTCTTAGGCTTGAAGGTTAAGTATATAATCATCAAATGATGGAGGCCAGTATGCAAGAGAAGAAAATAATTAAATAACAAACTAATAATTATATCATAAGCAGATAATCTTGTATTGCAAGATAGAATAACAGAATTGTTGCAAAACATATATATTTAAGTATATCAAATTGACTATCAACAAGAAATTTGGGCACAATGTTCCCAAAAATGTGAGATTCATCATCACTAATGTTAAAAACATTTGATCACACAGCTAACGCAAACATCACTTTATTCATCATTTATCAACACTTACCACTTTATTCATCATTTTAATGTTACTTGTAGCTGAATATGAGAAAGAACAGATGAACACTTAACCGAGCAAGGGCAGAGTAGAGGCGTTGGAAGCCATGACCAAGGGCAAAGAAGAGGCGGAGTAAGCACTCAGCAAGCAAAGAGCAGAGGCGGAGAAAGTGTGGAGCAAGGCCAGAGCGGAGCTAGAGACGGAGTCCGAAACTCAAATCAGAGGGGATCAGAGCAAGCGATCAAAGGCAGAGGCAGAGTATGTGTAGATCGATGCTGGAGCGCTAGAGGAGGAGGCGGCGGCGATGGCGACGGAACGTAGACGTAGGCGGAGGTGGGAGTAGGCATGGCAAAAAAACCCATACCCGACGGGAACCTGTAACTCGACCCTCCCGATTTGACCGGGAAATCCCCGAGTTGATCGGGGATGGGGAATCCCCGATTTAAATTAACGGGGATGGGGCGGGGATGGGAGACACTTTAATCCCCGACCCCGACCCCGAACCCGATTATGTTTTAATATAGATTATTATATATATTTAACTTTACAATGTATTTTAATCATTACATTTTATATAATGTACTAAATATTATTGTATATGAATTTTCTATAGTTCAAAATACTATTGTTTTTTTCATTTTAGTGGGTTTATAAATCTTTTGCATACATTTCTTTGTTTTAGTTTCATTATAAATTATAAATTATATATGTAAACAACTCAAATATGTTTGAATTGATTTGTTTTAAAGTTTATTTACATAAAATTTTCTACTAATTCACTATTTATAGTTTAAACTTAATAATCTTTTAGGAACTTGAAAAACCCGATTCCCCGAAGGGAATCCCCGATCCCCGAATGGGACGGGGATGAGGATAGAAACTAATTCCTCGACGGGGATGAGGCCGGTGATGGGGGAGAGGATTAAGAAGCGGGGATGGGGATGGGAACTGAGATCCCCGCCCCATTGCCATGCCTAGGTGGGAGGCGCAGGCAGTGGGGATCGAGAGTTGAGAGAGGAAGCGGCTGATTGAAATCGTATACCTATTTTGACTTTTAGGTTTCAATCACTTGTCTGCTAATTTAACTTTATATTTTAGGTTTAAAACCGTATAAATGTATGTTACTTTACTAAAATTATTGAAATGACTAATCTAGTTTTTTTTACTTGGATGATACCTGTACTCAAAGATTATCTGTCGATATGGTACATGTATCCGGTTACCGGGTTGACGTGGATATGGTATATAATAGAGCAATAAATGATTTAAAAAATCACCAAAAGATTATGCATCATCATCGTACCAAAAGATTATGCATCATCATCTGTTTAATGTTAATTAAAACATGTTTGTGAAAAAAAAATTTCAAAAAAATAATTTTACGAGCTATACCTTCGGGTGCGCTGTGTAGTAGGTAGTACTCACTCGAACACACACACACACACACACACATATATATATATATATTATATATATATATCCAACACATATAATATAATTTATGTGTTGATAATTAATTAAGTTGGAAGATACTTGAAGAAATAGTGACTTTGGAAAGGAAAAATATCGACGATATTATATTTACTTAAATACAACTAACAAAATTACATACATAAATGTCAACAATAATATTATAAAAATTAAAATTAATAAAGAAGATGAACTTTAAATAAATTAGTAAAGAAAACGTATAGTTTTAATTAAAACTAAAGTTAAATTTTAAATAAAATACGAACAATAGTAAATGTAAATAAAATATTAAAATATAAGTATTTATAAATAAAATAAGTGTGTTTATCATGAATTAAATATATTTATAAATAATATAATTATAAAGATAAAATAAATGTTGGACTGTAATTGGGCAAATAATAAAACCATAGGGACTAAAAGCGTCTCAATGAAAAGGGTAAAAATGTCATTCTTACAACTTTAACGGTTGTGTCGTTAAGTTTAACGGACGAGGGACTAAAAGGGCACAAAATTAGCAAAATAGGGATGAAATTTGACCTTATTATGGTTAAAGGACTGAATCCGGGTAAACCATCAAACCACAAGGACCAAAAATGTCTTTTACTCTTTCTAAATAAAGCATATTTTCAGTAATTAAGTGTAAAACATCTTTATTTTAGTAACTAATAACTATAAACTAATCTAATTAAATATAGACACACATATCTGTCACTCAGGCCGTTCCATTGATTTTAGAGGTTCCGGACGAAAACTTACAAGAGGGTCTTACACACACAAACATATATAAATACACACATATATGTATATATATACACGTGTGTACAAACATACTTTTTATTTTCTTTCCGTCCATAAGCTAAGAAAAATTAATCGTACTTTATTTACATTGACAACTTATTAAATTAAGGGCCCAATGAAATTTTGGGCCCTGGGCGATCGCCCCTTTTGGACGTCCTCAGGGCCGGCCCTGCTGTGTGTATGCGTACGATAAAAAGGGAAAACCTACCGCTACGGCTGCATTCGAAAGCATATGAATCTCCGCTTCTACACAAATAAGTCCAAGAAAACCCTTATTTTTCTCCCTATCACTCTCCAGAAAATGTTGTGTGCCGATGATATAGAATCCAGTGCCCTGCAGGTTTTCTTTCATCACCTTCTTTGTTTCATTTCATGAATCTCACTATTTGATATTTACGAAACTCTTTTGCTTTTAATTTAGTTTTAAGAAATCGATCTTGATACAAAACTTTCTTTCTTATGTGCTTTTAATTCCATGTGAATGTGTGTTGAGCATATTGTATTTGGGATCTGTAATTTCATCATGTATTTTGCTAATCAGTATACCCTCCGATCCATCAATGGAACATACATCAATGGAGCAAATATCATCAGTGGCTGATCGCTTCCACAAACCAGTTTTTGGCAATATCTCAAAAATCTAATCGGAAATCAAATTGATCATAGTGTTACTGGTTCGATCAATGGTTCAACTTATCCAAGTGGATGAACCGATCTAACAAACCAGAAGACATATATAAAAAATTAATATAAAATTATAAAACTACTAAGAAACTCACAAAAAAATGGATTTTAATAATGTAATAATTAAATTCAAAAGAATAGCGTGCGTCTTGCATATGACGATGATGGCTTGTTGTGAAGGTAACTGATGTGTAGCTTACTTAAGAACCATTATTAGCTTAAAAATTAAGGAATTGACTTAAGGAGCTTAAATATAGTAGTAGTATGTAGATCTCAAGACCTCATTAAGAACCGTTATTGCTCCACATATATACTTAGAAGAAAGCATTGGTGATCCAGATCACTAAAATCGATGTTGATAAACAGGGTATGGAGATTCACCCACTGTTGTGTGTATTCTATGATATGGAAAGCAAATAATTAAGAAGAATTAGCTCTTTGCTTCATGTCTATTTGCTATTGATAAAAGTTTTGATAATGTTTAATCGGTGTTGATGGCAAAGTCCAAGTCATTGGAGTCACACAAGGCATCTATATATTTTCTTAATTTGATATGTGGTGTTGTGGTACGTGGGTCTATCCTCGGTGTAGATATGACATGGAGATAAAGAAATGAAAAGGCTTATAGGGGATAAAAGTTAATACATCCAAGCTCCTTGATGACATTGATATATGTCATATCTAGACCATGTCATTTTGATTAAAAGGTGAAAAATTATATTATTTTAGTGTAATTCATTCACGAGCTAATTGATTTTAGTTGAAATAGAACGAGGTTGAAAGTACGAAGTACACACTTGTATAAGTTTGGTCAAAATCAAGACTTGGGCGTCAATGCAAGGTCGAAGGGGCTGCGCTCCCTTGCAGGTCACAGTGGGGTCCAAGGGGCAAAGCTCCTAGCAGTGGTTTTTTTGTGTGTGTTGTCTCGGGTTTAGTGTTCAGGTCTATTTGTAAGTGTAACACATACCCTTGGGTGATTTTCAGCGTTACTTCTTAGGATGCAGTGCTGTTAAAAAGAACATTACTTTAAAACTTGTATCTATTTCTACTTCAAATAATCACGCAAATTTAGTTGATGAATATAAGTTCTGAAGTCGCTACTTAGGGCACATGGGTAAATTAGGAGTAGGAGTAGGCTAGACAAGTTGGAATTTAGGTGGTGAACGTAAGTTCTGAAGCCACTGGCAGAATGGTAGAGTAGGAGTAGGAGTAGACTAGTTTGCCGTTCAAAAACAAAATAATTATGCAAATTACATTTATTATTCATTTCTTATATCTTAATCAGCTAACATCACAACCAACATAGGTCTCGTATCCTCACATTCGTTCTCCTTCACTTCTTTACACACACACACACATAGTGGCAGATCCAAAATTTTTTTATTGGGTTCATAATTTAATATACTATGAGAATGTACGTGCTTGTGACTCTAATTTTTATTTCAAATATTGAAATTCCGGGTCGGTTCATCTAGATCATATAATAAAACAAATATGTAAATGCTACAACGTCATTAATTGTTGCAAACAAGTAACAACTATAAAACAAACAAGTAACAAATAATAAATTAACCAACATTATGAGTATATAAATTATATAACCAATTAATTATTTAATCTATGAATCATATATAAGTGTATAAATTAAAGATAATTAAAGCTTATATAAAGTGTATAAATTAAAGATAAAGCTTAGATTCTTAGAAACTAAAAATTGGAATATATATAAAAGAGAGCACAATTGCACAAATGAGGAAATACCTATTGCCAACCGGAGACGAGATTGAGAAAGTGAGAAAGGGCGACGGGCGACGACTTGGTAGTTGCTACGAGTCTTCGACCACGAGAGACGAAGACAGTGTAGAGGCGACTTTAACGGAGGCGGCGAGGGTGACTCCTACTTGCTTCCAGGCTTCCAGTCTTTACGGTTCCAATTCAAATCTTCTATCGTTATTCGCTCATCTCAGATGCGGTGATGGATTGATGTCGGCGGGGCCTGAAGGAACCTCTCAAATGCTCAATCGCGTACTTCCCTAGTCCAATTGTTCAAGCCCAAGTCCAATGATAAATTAACCCTATAATTAAAGACCCAATAATGGTATTTTTAAATAATTTGTTAAATAGGTAACAAATTATTGCGTTTTTGTATATTTTCTTAGATTTTGCATTTTTTATATATCTAAATATAAAAGTTAACAAGGATATATATAGGGGTCGAGCTTAAATAATCATTGGGGTCAAAAGTTTTTCGACTATATACATAACATGTAAACTTTTTTATGGGGGTCGTTTGACCCTACCCGCTATTACTCGGTCTGCCGCGTATATGTATGTGTGTGTCTATATATATACATATACATATACATACACACACATGTATATATATATATACACACACACACACAAACACACATATATATGTATAGACACACACACATACATTAATACACACATATAGACACGGGTTATCATGTGAGAAGTTAATATATTTTGAGTAGTGTATGAGAAACACCATGATTATCTAATTTTGTATATTGATTCACTAATTCTGTACATTTGTTCACTTATTTTGAATTTGTGATTCATTATTTTTATGAATTCCAAAACTAATTAATGAATCAATGTAAACAGTAATAAATTGTTGATTTATTTAATCCAGAATATATTCAAAATATTGTGAATCACTTTGTAAACACAATTAATTACAGTGCTTCTCACATTTTGTTAAAATATATTTATACACACACCTAGGTTTTATGCATGTTCCCCATCATACTTAAGTTATATTTCTTCCTTTTGCTGTTTCATTCAAGGAAAATGTATTATATTATTTTGCAACAAAAGTTGTTGAAGATGGCAATTAGCAAGTGCAGGAAAGAATCTGAAGACCAAACAGGCGATGAGGAAGAAAAAGAAAGTTGACGGGTTTGTATAATTTCTTTTAGATAAGATATCATATAGAAATCCTTAACAAGGCTCCTGCTTCTTTCCTTCGTTATCACTACGCTAAGTATGCATGCAGATGATGGTTCAATATAATTAATAGCAGGATGATTCTAGACCATGATTCTTTAAACCTCCAGAGGTCAAGTGGAATTTCAATGGTACGTGTGTCACATGGACATAACGAAGAAAAACAAGGTCTGGCGAAGTGAAATAGAAGTATCTTTACATATCTTGCAGTGGCCTAATTAAGTCTTGGTGTAATGAGTTCCATCTGATATATTGGACCCCAACAGGGCAAAAATTATCCGACTATGTTTTTAACTGATTGACCAATCGATAAAGGATGATATCTACCCCAATTTCTACATCTTGTCAAGGTAACTGTACCTGCAAATGTGGACCGAGTTTAGCTTTCTTTCGATGGATTCAGGGGGGTATTTTATATACTGAGCCATTCTGGTGTTTATGGCTTGCGCCTATATATCCAATGTCAAATTCTCATTTTGCAAAAATAGGGTGTTTCTCTGGTTTTCTTAAACTGGAAAATGACTGACGTTCCTTCTTACATGGGTGAGGGTAAGTATTATTGGGGTGACTCGATTTCAGTTCAAGGCCGGCTGGAACTTTCACTGGGATGTTCATTGTTCTATGTACCTTGTTCAATTATATGGATATGATAGGAGAGAATTTACCAGGCCGGATCGATCCAATGATGATCCTTATGAGCAACCTAGTATTCTTTTGTGAAGAGGGGTGGTTTCATCACTCTCCTAGATAATGTTTCTCTTTGAACCAATTATAAGCTGACATATGGAACTTAATGCAAGGATATATTATTTAGAGGACAAAGTATAAAAAGGTGCAGTCGGTAGCTGTCTCAAATAATCTGGAATTGAGCAAATATCCACCATCCTGATCTCTGATTTCTGGATCCCGCCTGTCTCTAGCCATGATATACAAGAGGTATATATCTCATCTTCTGAAACCTGGATACTTGACTGGTATGTTTAGTTATGAACGGAAAATGAACTCGTGACTAGGCTATGCATATATACATCTTCATTGGGGATTGTGATGTTGTGTATTTCATTCAATAGCACCAATTCAGAATTATATTAATTGGGTAGTATATGCAGCTTATACCAAAAACTATAAGTAGAGAACATATAATTAAAAGAGGAGGCATTCCATTGTTTATAATTTTGGATAATGGATGTTACTGGAAGTAAATGGTTTTTTTATACTACTTTTGGTCCCTGGATCATATAAGATAATAAGAATTCTTTTGTTGAAATGCAAGTAACTCCAAGGAGTTGAAACTTGTATAAGCTTAGGACCTCCAATGGAGAATCTCAATGCTCAACCACTAAGCCATCTCTATAGATTAAGAAAATAAGAAATTAACCGTCCTTCTATTCTAGTTGCACTGATAATTCTTCATCGTCATTGCCTTCTTCCCAACCCTACGGTTCTAAACACGTACTCACACACACATGACACATGCACATGCTTGCATGCACACATATTCATGTGTGTGCTGCTCTGCTGTGTGTTCCTTTGTCCAAGTGCATCAACAATGGAAACCCTGACATGGTTATTTAAATAAGTTATATCCCATGTATTACATTTTGTAAAACGTGTAAATAATTTACATACCAGACTCGTTTGAACCCGGTATTGTAACAGTTCCTCCCAAGACATACCCAATTTCATTCCATTTTGGGATTAAAAAAAGAAGAAGAAACTGTAGAAGCTTCTAGTTCTGACTTATCATTCTTAATTTATACTCCTCCTTGTTCAAATAACAATAGGGAAATTGAATAGGCACTTGTAAAGATGTACGCGTGTGTGTATATATATATAGAATGAGGTTCATCAGCGTACCAACGTACCCTAATGTGAATGATCATTCACATATATTATTTTTTTGAATAAACATGAATAAGACAACGTTATAAGACTTTTTTTCAAAAGAAACAACATCATAAGTCTTGTGAATGGTAAAAAAAGATCATGTGAATGGTCATTCACACCATTCACATCGTGTGGAATGACCATTCACATGAATATGCATTGAGCATTCACATAATTTTTAAGGACATAGAAAGTGTGAATGCATGTGAAATTTATATATCATGCATATAACATTAAATTAAACATGATAATATAAAAAAAAAATTTTAAAAAAGTTTTTTAAGGTTGGTACCTTCGGGTGCACTTGATTTCGATATATATATATATATATATATATATATATATATATATATATATATATATATATATATATATATATATATATATATATATATATATATATATATATATATATATATATATATATATATATATATATATATATATAGCAGTACTATAGAAGCAATCCAAGAGTTTTAATTAGACATCTTTTTCAAGATCAAATGTTTGTTTCCAGTTTTTTTTTTTTTTTTTTAGAGAAGTCATACAAGATGTTTCCAGCATCGTACAGTAAGGAAAACCAGAAAAAGAAAAAGAACAAGAGTACATGAATGAATTACACGATCCAGGTACCAGGTAGTAAAGTAATAATTACTTGTACATAACCTCCATTATCCCACACATTAATTATATGTTTATAAATAAAACTATATATACCTCCTCCTTTATGTTCTAGATTTTCTGTTTAAGGTTTTAGTATAAGCTGCATGTCTCTACCTGATTTATCAAGAACTTGCTGCTGTTGATGGAACCACACAACGTTCATTGCGTGCATCCTCAATGTCTAGCCTTCTCATGACTTTGTTTTTTATATCATAACTAAAGAGACCATTCTCAGGTCCAAGCTTCCTAAAAATGAGATATCTCTTGCTTATCACACTAGTTACAGGAAGAGGAAGAACACTAGCAGGGTAAATGCTTGAGCACAGATAATTTGAGACACGTATCGACTGCATCTTTTCCCACTTTGTCCTCTGGAAATCTTTAAGCATCCATATGTTGACATGGTCCAAATAGACATTCTGAAGGAGGGTGAGGAAGCCACCCATCTCAAGATATGAATACTGGTTGTGCTTAGTGTATGCTGGGAGGCATGTTTGGCGAAATCTTTCTTTCACTGTGTCCATGGAAAGCAAGTACTTGGAACAATGAACGTCCCAGTGAAGGTACCTGCCTTGAACTGAAATGGGGTCATCCCAGTAATACTTCCTCTCACCCATGTAAGAGGGCCCATTAATCTTTTTCCAATTTGAGACATCAAAAGAGAAATTGTTACTCTTCAAGACTAGAATCTCGCATTGCATTGGTGGCCCCATAAACACATGAACGACCTTGTATACTCCCTTGAATTCATCATAAGAAAGGGCCACTCCACATTTGCAACCATAATGTCCTCCACAAGATGTAGAACACGGTGGAAGCCACAATTCTCCCTTAGTGATTAGATTAAAAATGCATAGAGATCCTTCTTTGTTGAGATCTGTTATCAGAATGAACTCGTTTAACCAGGACTTCATACGGCCATTATATGTTATATAAAGGCGTCGCTCTTTCATCTTCAGCCCTTGTTTTTCTTCCGTTATATCCATGAGACGCACTTTGTGACATCCAATTGGCTTCTCAAGGATGAAAGAAGCATGATTTAATAAAATCCTGTTAGTAATTAAATGGAACCACCGTCTGCAAACAAATCTAACTTTGTAACGAAGAAGATCAGCTGGAAGATTTTTAAGGATTTCTACAACGAGGTCATCATGAAGATGGATGAAATAGTCCACCTTCTTTTTCTTCCTCGAGACCTGTTCAGCTTCACATTGTTTACCGTACTTTCTCATTGCTGTCTTTGACAAATTCTGTTTCAGAATAATACAACTTGTAAGCAAAAATGGGAGGTAGAGTGTATGTATTGATGCATGCACACTACAAGAAAGTGGGTTTTTTGCGACGAGGTCTTTGGCGACGACATTTTACTGTTTGCGACGACAGACGTTTTTGCGACGACAGAGTACTTTTCAGCGACGACAGTCGTCGCAAACCGTGAAAAAAAAAGCGGGCCTTTTTGACCCACCCCCGCCTTTTATCAAACCCTATTATTATTTCTTTCACACATTTGCATCCTTGATCGTATTTGCTCTCTCCAGCCGCCCCCTTCGATCTCCGCCTGAACCAGCTCCCTGCGAAAGTTCTCCCGCCGCCGCCGCCGCATATCCCTCTCTTCGCCATCGCCGTCGCCCCTCTCTCAGGCACTCGATCTCTACTCTCAGGCCGTCGCCGTCGCCGGTTCTTTCCTCTCTCCCCTTTGCTTCTGCCGTCGCCGGCCGCCCTCCGGACGACTTCTGTCTCTCTATCTCTTAACCAATAATTTTTTTGTCTCTTTGCAGTGTTTCTGTTGCTAGATTTCCGGCCAAGGGCCACCGCTGCCGCCAATCCACGGTTGCCGCCCGTCTAAGGTTTGCCAATATCCTTCTCCGGCTATATACACACTGTGAAGGTAAATTTTCTTTTGCTTTTTTAGTGATAATTACTTGATATATGTTAAGTTTGATTATATATGTTTGTTTTTGTCATTAGGTGTTTGGGGAAAGACGTGGCCATAACGTCGGACGTGGCCAAAAGCTGAAAAAAGGCCGTTCAATGATGTCTTCATCATCAACAACATCATCATCGCAACCATCAACAGATGAGAAAATTCAAGAATCATTGCGCAAAAACAACAAAAAATGGAAAAACCGTTTTACAAAGTGGATTGCTATGATTGGTAAGGATAATCCGACTTTAAAATTAGGTTCAATATTTGACGAGGATTAGGACGATGATGAGAATGAGGACGACGATGACGACGATGAGGAGTAGGATTCGGTTGGTTTGTCATTTGTTGGATTCGGTTGCTAAGTGTTATTTTTTGTGCTTGAAACAATTAAAATTGTTATGTTAAGTGTTACAATTTGTTATGTTATAGTGTTATTGAATTTCGATGCATTTTTATTGTTAAGTTTTTTAAATATAGCAGGAATTTGTATGGGATGCACTTTTATTGTTAAGTTTTTGTATATAGCAGGTTTTGGGATTTACAGGTTGTAAATCCTGGAAATGTCAAAAAAACAAAAAAAAATATTTAAAAAAAATACCATTTTGCGACGACCGTCGTCGCCAAAAGGGGTTTCTAAAAAATGAATATTTAAGTTTTTGCGACGACAGTCGTCGCCAAAACAGTTTTTAAAAAAATAAAAAATAAAAAAAAAAATAGCATTTGCGACGACCGTTGTCGCTAAAAGTATTTTCCAAAAAAAATAATAAATTAAATAAAACCCCTTTTGCGACCACTGTCGTCGCAAAAAGTAATATTAAATTAATTAAAAAATCAGTTAAAAGTCGTCGCAAAAGCCTAAAATGTCGTCGCAAAAGAGTCTTTTGAGACAACCTTTATGTGAGGAAAGTCTTTCGCGACGACTGTCGTCGCAAAGAGTTTTTCGCGACGACTTTTGGGGTTTTCGCGACGACTTTTGTCGTCGCAAAAGGTGTATTTTTTTTGCAGTGGCACGTGTCTACTGTTAACTTTAAGACACTCGGTAATGTATTTTTAAAAATGCAATATACTATTTTTATATGGGTTTGGCCAAGATAGGAAATAATGTCTTTTTAACAATACAACATACTATTTTTTATAAGTTTTTCATTAATTTATTGGGTTGAAAATTTAAGAAAATACATGTGTGAGCCTAATATATTATTTATTAAACTGAAAAAATAATGTTCCTTCTTTGTATGATGTCCTGGCCTGGGCTGTAGCCCATGTGCCCCCTGAGGGCCGGCCGAAGAGAACACCTAAATATGAAAATGCATAAATGTAAAAAAAACAGCTAAAATAACAGGCAAGCCAAATTTCATGGGATTTTGGGCAAAGAACTCCACATCTAGCCCCTCAAATTATTTGATCCAAAAGGATTTAAATCAAAGATTGCAGAATCTCTAGGGATGGGAATGGGCGAGAAAAAAACCGAAACCGTGGATACCCGCCCGTTATGGGTGGGTAAACCCATAAAAACACATCTGTGGCAATGGATATGGGTACAAAATCATACCCGCTGGCGGGTGACGGGCGGGCACAGGTTTACTATTTCACCCGCGGGTATACCCGCCACCCGTACCCGTGAAACCCGTCACGTTCACCCGCAGGTATACCCGTTAAACCCGCGAAATATAGTCTTTATATATATATATATATATATATATATATATATATATATATATATATATATATATATATATATATATATATATATATATATATATATATATATATATAAAGACTATATTTCGCGGGTTTAACGGGTATACCCGCGGGTGAACGTGACGGGTTTCACGGGTACGGGTGGCGGGTATACCCGCGGGTGAAATAGTAAACTCGTGCCCGCCCGTCACCCGCCAGCGGGTATGATTTTGTACCCATACCCATGTCCACAGATGTGTTCTTATGGGTTTACCCACCCATAACGGGCGGGTATCCACGTTTTCGGTTTTTTTCTCGCCCATTCCCATCCCTAGAGATTCTGCAATCTTTGATTTAAATCCTTTTGGATCAAATAATTTGAGGGGCTAGATGTGGAGTTCTTTGCCCAAAATCCCATGAAATTTGGCTTGCCTGTTATTTTAGCTGTTTTTTTTACATTTATGCATTTTCATATTTTGGTGTTCTCTTAGGCCGGCCCTCAGGGGGGCACATGGGCAGGCCAGGACATCATACAAAGAAGGAACATTATTTTTTCAGTTTAATAAGTAATATATTAGGCTCGCACATGTATTTTCTTAAATTTTCAACCCAATAAAATAATGAAAAACTTATAAAAAATAGTATGTTGTATTGTTAAAAAGACATTATTTCCTATCTTGGCCAAACCCATATAAAAATAGTATATTGCATTTTTAAAAATACATTACCGAGCGTCTTAAAGTTAACAGTAGACACGTGCATGCATCAATACATACACTCTACCTCCCATTTTTGCTTACAAGTTGTATTATTCTGAAACAGAATTTGTCAAAGACAGCAATGAGAAAGTACGGTAAACAATGCGAAGCTGAACAGGTCTCGAGGAAGAAAAAGAAGGTGGACTATTTCATCCATCTTCATGATGACCTCGTTGTAGAAATCCTTAAAAATCTTCCAGCTGATCTTCTTCGTTACAAAGTTAGATTTGTTTGCAGACGGTGGTTCCATTTAATTACTAACAGGATTTTATTAAATCATGCTTCTTTCATCCTTGAGAAGCCAATTGGATGTCACAAAGTGCGTCTCATGGATATAACGGAAGAAAAACAAGGGCTGAAGATGAAAGAGCGACGCCTTTATATAACATATAATGGCCGTATGAAGTCCTGGTTAAACGAGTTCATTCTGATAACAGATCTCAACAAAGAAGGATCTCTATGCATTTTTAATCTAATCACTAAGGGAGAATTGTGGCTTCCACCGTGTTCCACATCTTGTGGAGGACATTATGGTTGCAAATGTGGAGTGGCCCTTTCTTATGATGAATTCAAGGGAGTATACAAGGTCGTTCATGTGTTTATGGGGCCACCAATGCAATGCGAGATTCTAGTCTTGAAGAGTAACAATTTCTCTTTTGATGTCTCAAATTGGAAAAAGATTAATGGGCCCTCTTACATGGGTGAGAGGAAGTATTACTGGGATGACCCCATTTCAGTTCAAGGCAGGTACCTTCACTGGGACGTTCATTGTTCCAAGTACTTGCTTTCCATGGACACAGTGAAAGAAAGATTTCGCCAAACATGCCTCCCAGCATACACTAAGCACAACCAGTATTCATATCTTGAGATGGGTGGCTTCCTCACCCTCCTTCAGAATGTCTATTTGGACCATGTCAACATATGGATGCTTAAAGATTTCCAGAGGACAAAGTGGGAAAAGATGCAGTCGATACGTGTCTCAAATTATCTGTGCTCAAGCATTTACCCTGCTAGTGTTCTTCCTCTTCCTGTAACTAGTGTGATAAGCAAGAGATATCTCATTTTTAGGAAGCTTGGACCTGAGAATGGTCTCTTTAGTTATGATATAAAAAACAAAGTCATGAGAAGGCTAGACATTGAGGATGCACGCAATGAACGTTGTGTGGTTCCATCAACAGCAGCAAGTTCTTGATAAATCAGGTAGAGACATGCAGCTTATACTAAAACCTTAAACAGAAAATCTAGAACATAAAGGAGGAGGTATATATAGTTTTATTTATAAACATATAATTAATGTGTGGGATAATGGAGGTTATGTACAAGTAATTATTACTTTACTACCTGGTACCTGGATCGTGTAATTCATTCATGTACTCTTGTTCTTTTTCTTTTTCTGGTTTTCCTTACTGTACGATGCTGGAAACATCTTGTATGACTTCTCTAAAAAAAAAAAAAAAAAACTGGAAACAAACATTTGATCTTGAAAAAGATGTCTAATTAAAACTCTTGGATTGCTTCTATAGTACTGCTATATATATATATATATATATATATATATATATATATATATATATATATATATATATATATATATATATATATATATATATATATATATATATATATATATATATATATATATATATATATATATATATATATATCGAAATCAAGTGCACCCGAAGGTACCAACCTTAAAAAACTTTTTTAAAATTTTTTTTTTATATTATCATGTTTAATTTAATGTTATATGCATGATATATAAATTTCACATGCATTCACACTTTCTATGTCCTTAAAAATTATGTGAATGCTCAATGCATATTCATGTGAATGGTCATTCCACACGATGTGAATGGTGTGAATGACCATTCACATGATCTTTTTTTACCATTCACAAGACTTATGATGTTGTTTCTTTTGAAAAAAAGTCTTATAACGTTGTCTTATTCATGTTTATTCAAAAAAATAATATATGTGAATGATCATTCACATTAGGGTACGTTGGTACGCTGATGAACCTCATTCTATATATATATACACACACGCGTACATCTTTACAAGTGCCTATTCAATTTCCCTATTGTTATTTGAACAAGGAGGAGTATAAATTAAGAATGATAAGTCAGAACTAGAAGCTTCTACAGTTTCTTCTTCTTTTTTTAATCCCAAAATGGAATGAAATTGGGTATGTCTTGGGAGGAACTGTTACAATACCGGGTTCAAACGAGTCTGGTATGTAAATTATTTACACGTTTTACAAAATGTAATACATGGGATATAACTTATTTAAATAACCATGTCAGGGTTTCCATTGTTGATGCACTTGGACAAAGGAACACACAGCAGAGCAGCACACACATGAATATGTGTGCATGCAAGCATGTGCATGTGTCATGTGTGTGTGAGTACGTGTTTAGAACCGTAGGGTTGGGAAGAAGGCAATGACGATGAAGAATTATCAGTGCAACTAGAATAGAAGGACGGTTAATTTCTTATTTTCTTAATCTATAGAGATGGCTTAGTGGTTGAGCATTGAGATTCTCCATTGGAGGTCCTAAGCTTATACAAGTTTCAACTCCTTGGAGTTACTTGCATTTCAACAAAAGAATTCTTATTATCTTATATGATCCAGGGACCAAAAGTAGTATTAAAAAACCATTTACTTCCAGTAACATCCATTATCCAAAATTATAAACAATGGAATGCCTCCTCTTTTAATTATACGTTCTCTACTTATAGTTTTTGGTATAAGCTGCATATACTACCCAATTAATATAATTCTGAATTGGTGCTATTGAATGAAAAACACAACATCACAATCCCCAATGAAGATGTATATATGCATAGCCTAGTCACGAGTTCATTTTCCGTTCATAACTAAACATACCAGTCAAGTATCCAGGTTTCAGAAGATGAGATATATACCTCTTGTATATCATGGCTAGAGACAGGCGGGATCCAGAAATCAGAGATCAGGATGGTGGATATTTGCTCAATTCCAGATTATTTGAGACAGCTACCGACTGCACCTTTTTATACTTTGTCCTCTAAATAATATATCCTTGCATTAAGTTCCATATGTCAGCTTATAATTGGTTCAAAGAGAAACATTATCTAGGAGAGTGATGAAACCACCCCTCTTCACAAAAGAATACTAGGTTGCTCATAAGGATCATCATTGGATCGATCCGGCCTGGTAAATTCTCTCCTATCATATCCATATAATTGAACAAGGTACATAGAACAATGAACATCCCAGTGAAAGTTCCAGCCGGCCTTGAACTGAAATCGAGTCACCCCAATAATACTTACCCTCACCCATGTAAGAAGGAACGTCAGTCATTTTCCAGTTTAAGAAAACCAGAGAAACACCCTATTTTTGCAAAATGAGAATTTGACATTGGATATATAGGCGCAAGCCATAAACACCAGAATGGCTCAGTATATAAAATACCCCCCTGAATCCATCGAAAGAAAGCTAAACTCGGTCCACATTTGCAGGTACAGTTACCTTGACAAGATGTAGAAATTGGGGTAGATATCATCCTTTATCGATTGGTCAATCAGTTAAAAACATAGTCGGATAATTTTTGCCCTGTTGGGGTCCAATATATCAGATGGAACTCATTACACCAAGACTTAATTAGGCCACTGCAAGATATGTAAAGATACTTCTATTTCACTTCGCCAGACCTTGTTTTTCTTCGTTATGTCCATGTGACACACGTACCATTGAAATTCCACTTGACCTCTGGAGGTTTAAAGAATCATGGTCTAGAATCATCCTGCTATTAATTATATTGAACCATCATCTGCATGCATACTTAGCGTAGTGATAACGAAGGAAAGAAGCAGGAGCCTTGTTAAGGATTTCTATATGATATCTTATCTAAAAGAAATTATACAAACCCGTCAACTTTCTTTTTCTTCCTCATCGCCTGTTTGGTCTTCAGATTCTTTCCTGCACTTGCTCATTGCCATCTTCAACAACTTTTGTTGCAAAATAATATAATACATTTTCCTTGAATGAAACAGCAAAAGGAAGAAATATAACTTAAGTATGAAGGGGAACATGCATAAAACCTAGGTGTGTGTATAAATATATTTTAACAAAATGTGAGAAGCACTGGAATTAATTGTGTTTACAAAGTGATTCACAATATTTTGAATATATTTCGGATTAAATAAATCAACAATTTATTACTTGTTTACATTGATTCATTAATTAGTTTTGGAATTCATAAAAATAATGAATCACAAATTCAAAATAAATGAACAAATGTACAGAATTAGTGAATCAATATACAAAATTAGATAATCATGGTGTTTCTCATACACTACTCAAAATATATTTAACTTCTCACATGATAACCCGTGTCTATATGTGTGTATTAATGTATGTGTGTGTGTGTCTATACATATATATGTGTGTTTGTGTGTGTGTGTATATATATATATATATATATATATATATATATATATATATATATATATATATATATATATACACATGTGTGTGTATGTATATGTATATGTATATATATAGACACACACATACATATACGCGGCAGACCGAGTAATAGCGGGTAGGGTCAAACGACCCCCATAAAAAAGTTTACATGTTATGTATATAGTCGAAAAACTTTTGACCCCAATGATTATTTAAGCTCGACCCCTATATATATCCTTGTTAACTTTTATATTTAGATATATAAAAAATGCAAAATCTAAGAAAATATACAAAAACGCAATAATTTGTTACCTATTTAACAAATTATTTAAAATTACCATTATTGGGTCTTTAATTATAGGGTTAATTTATCATTGGACTTGGGCTTGAACAATTGGACTAGGGAAGTACGCGATTGAGCATTTGAGAGGTTCCTTCAGGCCCCGCCGACATCAATCCATCACCGCATCTGAGATGAGCGAATAACGATAGAAGATTTGAATTGGAACCGTAAAGACTGGAAGCCTGGAAGCAAGTAGGAGTCACCCTCGCCGCCTTCGTTAAAGTCGCCTCTACACTGTCTTCGTCTCTCGTGGTCGAAGACTCGTAGCAACTACCAAGTCGTCGCCCGTCGCCCTTTCTCACTTTCTCAATCTCTTGTCTCCGGTTGGCAATAGGTATTTCCTCATTTGTGCAATTGTGCTCTCTTTTATATATATTCCAATTTTTAGTTTCTAAGAATCTAAGCTTTATCTTTAATTTATACACTTTATATAAGCTTTATCTTTAATTTATACACTTTATATAAGCTTTAATTATCTTTAATTTATACACTTATATATGATTCATAGATTAAATAATTAATTGGTTATATAATTTATATACTCATAATGTTGGTTAATTTATTATTTGTTACTTGTTTGTTTTATAGTTGTTACTTGTTTGCAACAATTAATGACGTTGTAGCATTTACATATTTGTTTTATTATATGATCTAGATGAACCGACCCAGAATTTCAATATTTGAAATAAAAATTAGAGTCACAAGCACGTACATTCTCATAGTATATTAAATTATGAACCC